>PVKM010023691.1:0-20997 GCA_004027735.1 Carollia perspicillata | reverse complement strand
TTCATCACCATCAAGCCCTTATTATATGAAATGTTAAAGGGACTTATCTTAGAAAAAGAAGAAGATGAAAACTATGAACAGTAAAATGACAACTCACAACTATCAACAACCAAACCTAAAAAAAAACAAAACTAAAATGAACTAAGCAAACAACCAAAACAGGAAGAGAGTCCCAGAAACGGAGATCACCCGGAAGGTCATCACCAAGGAGGGGTAGGAGGGAAAATAGGGAGAAAGGTATAGGGAATAAGAAGCATAAATGTTAGGTACAAAATAGACAGGCTGAGGTTAAGAATAGTATGGGAAATGTAGAAGCCAAAGAACTTATATGTACGACCCATGGACATGAAACAAGGTGGGGGAATGCCAGTGGGAGGGGGGGTACAGAGTGGAGGGGAATAAAGGGGAGAAAAAAATGGGACAACTATAGTAGCATAATCAATAAAATATATTTAAAATTTTGCGATTTTACTTTTTCATTCTAAATCTTTTTAATCTAGTGTGTACTTTGTGTATACAGCTTATCTCAATTCAGACTAGCCACATTTCAACTGCTCAACAGCCACATGTGACTAGTACTAGCATACAGTTCTTTACATTAAAGGTTAGAGAAATGTCATCTTTGTCCCCAATTCTATCTTGCTAGTAATTACATAGTGTTTTTTTAAGTTGAAAAGTCCTTTCACATTCATTATTTCATTTGATAGAAATATGTCTCACCTTGAAGGACAGACTAGATTCTAGGAGGTGAGGAAAATTCCCATCAAAAGGAAAGAAATGAGAAGTAACAAAGAAGGAAAACAAGGGGTCTATTATGAAATTAGAAGTCAAGGTGATAATCTAAGAAAATGTATCAGGGAAGCCATAGTCTCCAGACCATGGAGGCTGGGTGTTGTCAGATTGCAGGGAGAAACAAAAGGTTTAGGCAGGAAAGAGGCAAGATGGATTAAATGGACAGCTAAACATAGCATAAAAGGGAGAGAGAGAGGCTAGAGGTAGTTCATTAGGAAATTACTGTATTAAATCTCTAGTACTCAGAAGTTCCCTTTCTCTTTCCAACATTGTTATATAAAGGGAGTGAGAGAAGCCAGAGGTAGTTCATTAGGAAATCACTGTATTAAATCTTTGGTATTCATCAGTTTCCTTCCTCTTTCCAACATTGTTATATACAAAATATAATTATTTCTGAAATGTAATTTTCATTTTAGTTAAGGTGATTTAGTAACCTTTCTGAGATGAGACATGATAAGAACTTAAAAAAGAAGGCACAGTGGCAGCCATTAGGAGGGTTTCACACTGAAAGAACAGCGAAGTACAAAAGCCTTGAGACAGCAAGGAGCTTGCCAACATCAGGGGACAGAGAGTAACCCACTGGATGGTACAAAGTAAAGACACATCAGCACATAGTATGTGGTCCACATTTAATGAGTGACAGGAAGATAGCTTCTTACTCCTGTCACATCTACGATGCTGGCATGTAGTTGATAAGAAACAAGCAGAGAAGATCTACAGTGTTTTTCAGTTGCTGCAAAAGAGCAGATAAAAAAACACCAATCACATCTGGTGAACCAAGAGCATAAACATTGGTTTAAAAATGTGTCGACATAAGAAACCTACAAACCCATAGAGATTTTTTCATGAGTTTATTTGAGCCTAACTGATGATAATTGTCAGGATGTAAAATCTCAATAGATTGGGAAAATGCTCTGGAGAACAGCAGTTTTCCTGCTTATTTTATACATTAGAATCAAAGGAAAAAGACACAAGGAGCGAGGGGAGTTACATGAAATCCACTGGTGGTAGATTAAGAGAGTGGGAGAAAGCAAAGCATGGAAATCCCTGGGTTTGGATAAAAAGTAAAACGAAGAGACACACACTTCTTTTACTTTGGTGAGTACAGGATACTGTAGTTAAATTTACAGCACAGAGATGGTATGTAGGGGGAGTAAGGTAACGATGAGGAGTTCTGTGGTCTTCTACTGTGGTACGGATGCTGTGCCCTGAAGGGTCTGGAAAAAGGGGATTGCTCTGACATTCCAAGGGTATGCTATTGTAGATGCAAACACAATAAATAAATAAAATACTCAGTTAAGTAAAATACACAATAAATAAAAGGCTCAGTTAAGGTGAAGATACCTTGTCAAGGAAGATACCAGCCAAGGACATGACTACCCACTGTGACTTGCTTTTCTTGAGAAGTTTTAATGTCTATGTAGTTGCAGGATAGTGAATAAACCAAGGCAGGGAGGAGGAGGGAGGCTTGTCTCACCTGTTGACTCAGCAGTCCTGAGCCAGGTCCAATACCATTGATTGCCGGGTGATCTGAACACCACAAGCAGGGATAGCGCAGGAGGGGAATCCTTGAGACTCTGTCCTGGGAAAGGGAGCTTCTGTAGAAATTTCACTAAGACAAAGAGCCTTTACTACCTAAGAAAGCCTTTGTAGCTATAATTATTCCCAAGACTTAGAAGGGGGAGAAGGAAGGGGTACCTGAAAGCTGACTGAAGTATGTAACCCCTGAACCCCCATAGTCAGGGTACTCAAATTAGCCAGGTGCCCACTTGTAGCCTGGGCTCAAGTGCACAGAACAAACACTAACACTTTTATGTCCTCCATAAGTGGGGCATTTAGACTGGCCAGGTACTGCCTGCAGATTTGTTTTGATATAGTTTCATAAATAAACTTGCTACCTCGTTTCCACTATACGTGTTTGTCTCCGGTTTGAATTCACGTCTTGAAAGCAAGACAAAAACCGAGGATCAAGCTGGGGGGTTGGGGGTGACTCAAGCCTTCCCCCTGGACTGGTCTGTACGGTCTGTCAGGCAGGCCTCCCCAGAGCTTGTCAGATTTAGTAGGCGGCCCCCTTTTCACCCCCAAATGGGTTCAGTACCCCGAGTGGGTACCTGTTTGTTATTCCCAAAGACTTAACAACAAGGCTCCTCACAGCCTCAGCACCACCACATCCTCAAATAGCACCGCTTCTGGAAAATGCTAAAGAACTTCCTCGTGCCAGCGGTTCTCCAAATCACTGCGCTGGCAGCCTTGCCTCCCCCAACCCCGGGCTAGTCGGACATCTTGAAAGCTGCTTCTCATCCTGAGGGCGACGCCAGGAAGTTCCGCCAACTCAAATCTTAACGGAGAAAGAACACCCCACGTCTACAGGATAACCGCCAAACACCACATCCGGTCACCTACCCGTCAGCCTCCCTCTGGCGGTAGTCGCCGGCGTGACGAGACTGACACGCCAGTCGGGGGCGTGTCTCTCCCCAGCCAATGGGCTCTGGCCACTTCCCTCTTCCGTCACTGTGCTGTCAGTGGCGTTCACGGGCGGGGCGTGCAGGTAGACGAGGAAGTCGAAAGGGGTTAGGCCGCTCAGTCGCTCGGGAGGCGGGGAGGAAGGAGCAAGGATGGTTTACATCTCGAATGGTGAGTTGGCACAAGGGGAACTGCAGACCTGGGAGGCCGTATCTCGTGTTTTTTTTCATTCTCGCCCACTCGCCCGCCAGGTCTGGCTCCCGTCACGTATTTCTGGACTTGGCGCCGCGCTGCCCGGCGGAGCGGGAGGCGAAGTCGCCCCGGCCTGCGGCGCGTCAGCAAGTGGTCCATACGCGGGTGGGCAAGGTCTGAGGTCTTCATAGTCCGTTGGGTCGGTGCCCGGCGTTCTTGTCTGATTGTGGGTCTCGCGAAAGTGGACTTCTCTCTCGAGACAGCGTGTGTGTCCTTAACTACTAAAAAGAACATTAACAGCATCTGCGTAGCGCTTAAGCTTCGCTCGCCGTTTTAGCGTTATTTGCTTATCAACTTATCCAATCTTTATGTAACGGCCCTATTAGGATATTGTATTTTCCTTACCTTACGGATGGCGACTGAGGCACAGATGAAAATATTGTCCAGTATGACAAAGGTAGTTAGTTAATGGCTCAGTCCGGATTCCCATTGAGGTTGGCCGATGTCAGCGTTCTTGCTGTTATTGCTGTTATCAAGTGTATTTCGCCTTTCTGTAACTTTGATCCAAGAATTCGCTACCCAGGAGAGGAGGGTAGCTAGTCATACGTGGAGTTTTTTGCCCTGATGTCAGGGAGCACAAGAAGAAGCACCACTCCCTCTAGAACAAGTTATTTTTTCCTGGGATAGAGAATCTGAGAAAATCTTAATTCAGTGACTCCACAAAGAAAATGACTGCAAAGAAAAGACAACATGACTGGGTCAGAACAGTGCCAGCACTGCCTGGCCACCTGTTTGATTCAGGTGAAATAAATGCCTTGGTGCAATCTTAACAAATAAGCCTTGGATGACTGGAACTAAGTGCTGGTTCTATTTGAATCATCTGTTTATCTTTAGAGATATTAAGATAAGTCAATGGGAAGTCTTTGGCCGAGTGCACTTCTCATTTCTTTGCTCTTCAAAAAATTCACTCTCCTGTCTCCCCTTAAAACTCTTTGAAACAGGTATGTTGATGGGCACATACAAAAATCAAAGTTTTCTCTTCATTTTGGCACTTGCAGACTTTGTGTTTTATCCTTTGTAGCTAGGGCTGGCAGCTTCTATTTATGCATTAAGGAATGATTCTTTGTATATTGTGCATGCATAGTCGTATTTGATCCACATAAATAACATAAAGGCCTTTAATTTCATTTTTATAGTTGAGAAATGCCAGTTGCATCAAGCAACTTATTTCCCTCTAAGAGTGTTGGTAGGGGAGGTTTCTGCCTTCAGAAAATAGGAGGGAAAGTGCAAAAAGCAAATTAGAATGATGCAAGTGCGTGTAATAGTTGCTTTCGAATCACAGGAAGAATTGGTGGGTTCCCATTAGCTCTATTTTCTTAGCAGGACTGTATTTATCAGCACTTCATAGTTGAGATAACATTTCTCTTCACTGCCAAGTGACTTTTTCCCAAACAATTTTATATGATTAGAGAAGGAAAATCTCACATTGGCCAACAAAGCAGATCTAGTAAGAGGCAGAACCTATCACCCATGCTCTGTCTTTAAGTGTGGCCCTTTCTTCTCGGTAGCTGTATGTGTTAGATATACCTGAAAGTAAACGTGTCAAGGAAAGAGGAAAAGTAAAAAGCATGGAGAAGTCCTTGGGAAAATGGAGAGGAGAGATTGTTGACAGATGGCTCTTCTTCCAAAATATTCTGACCTCTTGATTTTCAAGGCTGAAATCCTACAGTACTAACTTTTCAAGTTGTAGCTTTTATTATTTAACGTGTTTGAAAGATAGATCCTTTTTTGCTTAAGATAAAGCTGATACCTATAGTTAGAATGAACAGCTTTTTACAGAAAAATAGTGGTAATTTTAATGAACAGGCCAAATTCTCTTCAATACTTAAAGCACACAGACTCTTCGATTTTAAAAAATTTTATCATAATAACTGATTCTAAAGACCTGTAAGAGTATGTATAATCAGTCATTTTGTATAAAGAACAAGCTTTTCAAGTGGAAAGAAATAATTTGAACATTTCAGGAAAAGGGAAGTGGTATGAGCATTCTTTTCTATTCACCTATTTGTTTCCTCAGAATATTTTAATAAACAGATATTTGTACACCTGTGTTCATAGCAGCATTTTCGTAGTAGGAATCCAAGTGTCCACCAACAGATGAATGGATCAATAAAATGCAGCACACGCACACACACACACACACACACACACACACAGGAATATTAATCAGCTTTGAAAAAAGCAGGAACTTTTGGCACATGCTACAACATGGGTGAACCTTGAAGACGTTATCTAAGTGAAATAGCTGCTTATCAAAGTACAAATATTGTATGTCCTCATATGAGGTTCATAGAGCAGTCAAATTCATAGAGACAGAAAGTAGAATGGTGGTTCACAGGGGCCTTAGGGAAAGGGGAAAATGGGAAGTTAGTGTTTAATAGGTACAGAGTTTCAGTTGGGAACGATGAAAAAGTTCTGGAGATGGATGGTGTGATCGTTGTACAACAGTGTGAATATACTTAATGCCATAGATCTGTACAACTCAAAATAATCAAAATGGTAGATATTTTTGTATATATTTCACCACATAAAGAGAGAGCGAGAGAGAGAAAATACTTGAATGAAGTATCAACCACCAGAACTACAAACTGTAGGAAAGCATTTGCTTTATTAAAGGAATGACCCCTAGATCACAGAGCCTTACTTCCTCGAACACTTTCTTAGAATGGTAGGCACACAGCAGATCTCTCCTTTTTGTCTACTATTTAGAACAATGGACAAGTTGAAAACTGAATCTGGGATTGTTGCCTGATTAAATGTAACTCATCCTGTGTCAGGGATTTATAGCACTAATTAAGTTTCTTTATTCTGGTCTGTAGGACAAGTGTTGGACAGCCGGAGTCAGTCCCCATGGAGATTATCTTTGATAACAGATTTCTTCTGGGGAATAGCTGAATTCGTCATTTTGTTGTAAGTATAGCGGTGCTCTTAATAGCCCTGGCTGGCACTTAAGTTGCCAGAAGTACATTAGGTACATTATGTTGCCTATCTTAAACAAGCTGAGCTTTCCTGAGCAGTTTTTATTTTAAATTTTTTAAATCAATAGCTATACTAAGAGAAATGAAGACTTCTGTGGTGATAAAGCTGTCACCAGACATCTTATGATTATGAATATGATAGTTCAGTTGGTAAGCTTGACCATACCTTCATCTTGGTGGTAATCATATCAACCTGCAGCTATGAAGCCAGGCCTGCCCATTCTAATGCCAAATGACAGTGCCTCACTTTCTGTCTGTTATTCCCAGCTTTAGTGTATATGTGCAAATTTTATTGAGCATTATACAGCAAGTAAACAAGAAGAATTAGATCTTGATTAAGAAAAGTGTTTTGTTTTTTATTTTTAATGAAGGGCTAGAATCAATACAGAGGAGACAAGAATTTAAACTCCACTATAATTTTAAGTAGTTCCTAGTTAAATGTATTTTTTGGTCTTTCACTTGCTACTTTATGAAAATTGTTCATCAACCACTAACAAGTCTTATCCTAAGTTTGAATGTATATTTGAATGTCTCATGGATAGGAACTATAGGAATGCAGAGATACAGAAGATAGTCCTTTTATTGACTTTACTATCAGTAAATATCTTTATATTATAAGGGGCAATGGATGGGTATGATTGTGGCAGATGGAAATCAGAAGTTGTTCCACATAGAAGAAACACAGGAAAGGTAGCAGAGATGTTTGAATATCAGCCTGTGATATTTATAATTTGATTATTAGAAAGATTAATCTGATGGCTGCATGTGGCATAAATTAGAAAAGGTAAAATGGAAGAGACAGCTCCATAGAAAAATAACCACAGGGGACGAGAGAGGCCTGAAGTTAAGGTACCCAGTGCAGAACTTTACAGTTTTGCAAATTTTACCAACTCTGTATTGTTCATTAAAATACTGTTTTAACTTTGTTAAATTCTTCCTCCTTCACAAATAAAATTCTTTCTAATGGATTTCCAGAAGGTCTGTGCCTCTGGCACACCACCCTCAGCCAAGATAATGTTAGTTAGGTAGGCTGTTGGGGCCTGACAGCTGATACAGAGTAAAGGGAGAAAGTTGGGATGACTGTCATGGAGCGTCATCAGCAAATAAGAAAGGTGAGGAAGGGCGGCTTTGGCACAGAACATAGCACACTCTGTTTAGACGTGTGCTTACTTTAGATGGTGTTGTCCAGATGGCTGTGAGAAATGTGGGTTTGGAGCTAAATCAGTGCAGCTGTTCTCTCACCAGAGATGATAGTTGAAACCATGAAATGCATTTTATAATATTGAAAGTGGTTCTTCTGTTGTTTTCTGCCCCATATTTCAGTTTCAAAACTCTGCTTCAACAAGATGTGAAAAAGAAAAGAGGCTATGGAAACTCATCTGATTCCAGATATGATGATGGAAGAGGGTATAGCTTTTTTTTTTTTAATTTTTACAGAGGGGAAGGGAGGGAGAGAAACATAAATGTGGTTGCCTCTCAAGCACCCCCCACTGCGTACCTGGCCTACAACCCAGGCATGTGCCCCAACTGGGAATCAAACCAGCCACCCCCTGGTTCACAAGCCAGCACTCAATCCACTGAGCCACACCAACCAGGGCGGGTATATACATAGCTTTTTAAATTGAAGTGTTTAACCTGTTTATTTTCATTAGACTAGATAGATAGATAGATAGATAGATAGATAGATAGATAGGCTCATGGAAATTAAAGGTTTAAATTCATTTTCACAGAAATAACACACTACTATAAATTAAGTTGCCTCTGATTTGATAACTACAATGAACCTGACGAAGCTAAAATGTACATTGTATATCCTATGGGAAAAATCTAAATTAGAGGTTGAAAACTGAGAGCCATCATTGAAATCTAGAGATTTCACTTTAGAATCTACATTTCCAACTCCTAATGAAAAACTCAAAAGATCAAGCACAGTGAGTTAGGCTTGTGTTTCCATGTGGCAAAAATCAGATAGATTTGGGTTTTAATTGGGCATTTACAGAAGGTGGTGTTCAGCTCATCACAGTCCTGCCCGACTTACTTTCCTCATGTTACTTTTTGTGTCTGGTCCCTAAAAATGTTTGAATTTTTACCTAAATGCTGTTTTAAATAAAGAAGAGGGTCTATTTGAGTGTGAAAGGAACCCATTGATGATGTCTGCTAAACAGTAGAAATTGACTTTGTTTTCTCAGGCCCCCAGGAAACCCCCCCAGAAGAATGGGTCGAATTAATCATCTGCATGGTCCCAGTCCTCCTCCAATGGCTGGTGGATGAGGAAGGTAACTTAAATTTGAAATTATTCTGCAGGAACTTTATTTTGTAAATGCCTTCTTAGGAAGGTCTTTAGGAAAACAGAAGTTGCCTAGCATTTTGAATTACTCAGACCTTATTTGGAAAAATATTTCTATCCTAATCCTTGAAAAGTCCATTGGCTTTATTATCAAAATGTTTTTTAAAGAGGTTTATAACTTGTAGTGATTATGGGATTTTTTTTCATACAGATCTAAATTAATAACTAGCAACTAATTATTATAACATTTTCTTTTAGGTAAATGTCTGCTCTAAGAAGCAGACAACTGGACATGCACATTCATAACAGAAAGAAACCATCGAGGAGTGCAGGGCTGACCATACTGGACAAGTAGATGAATGTGTACGTCTAAACAAGAACTACTCTGTGTCCTCACAGACAAATGAAGTCGTGTTGGGAATTCTCCTGCAGGGATCTGGCATGACTGACATGCAGTTCTATAAATACATGTTTGTCTCATTAGCTTTTTGTATAGTTTGTCAAAGTATTAATATAGTTTTAATAAGTAAATGTTTTTAAGTTACAAAAGTGACTTTTCATCTTTATATAATTAAAACTGAAGAAAATTAAAAGGCTGTGTATTTAGTACTGTTAGTGTCACCTTTTTCAACTTCTGGAAGTGTTCATTGTTAAGTTGTTCTCACTTATAAATAAATCACATTGTATTTATTTCAGTATATGCATATAATATCTGTGGTTTTGAATTTTTATCTTGAAACATATTTGTCCAATGAGTTTTTAATACAAGGTGTTTGATTTACTGCCATATAAAATTACCAGGGTATTTATAAAGCCATAACCAACAAAACAGATACAAAATGAAGATTTCCTAGGTAGTCTGTAATATGGACTTCCAATGCTATCTTGACAAATATGAAGTCTAAACGGTTGTTTTGTCTTTAATCCCCCTCTGAATGCTGGTAACTAACATTCTTTCACCAGAACGGAAGCTTTATGAAATTAGAGATTTTGTCCTTTACCCCAATACTTTGAATAGTGACAGCATGTAATAGGCACTGAAATATTTATTGTCAGAATGAATAATACACATAATACTACCTCCAGTGTATAACAGGCTTTGAAACCAAAGTGTTGAGATAAAAGTATCTTTATATCCATTTATAAGTATGGGGATGGTATCAATGTGACATTTACTGAAATCGTGAAAGTGAGGGTTTATCAAGAATTCCATTTTGGACATAAATTTGCAATGCCTTGTCGACATCCATGGGGAGACACCAAACACATCAATCTGGATCTCAGGGATAAGTCCACGCTGGAAGTATATATTTGGGAGTTACCTTTAAAACTATGAAACTGGGTAAAGTCATCCAAAAAGTGTGTAAGGAGGAGACCCAGCACCAGAGAACCCTAACATTGGGCTGAACTGAGCAGGACCAGTGAAATAAGAGAACTAATGTTTGTAAGGTGTCTGGGAATCCAGGAGAGACAGGTGTGAGGTCGAAATGAGATGTTGGTTATTGGCTGGTCCATCAAAGCACTTTAAAATAAAAATGAAGTGCCTGATACCGCTAGCATGCTATGGCCAAAACCAATCGCAGCACGATCTACTTCACCCATCCACTCCGGCTTCCCCTGAAACCCCACCCCCCAGCAGAAGGTCCCGCCCCTCTGTTTCCGGAATTCCCTGGCACGACTCTCTGTCGGCCATCTTGACTGTGGGCAGCCAGCCTGGAGACTGCGCCTGCACTGGGGACCTGTTCCGGGGTGTGCGGTGCTGGTGGAGGGTAGTGGTTCCTGGGGTTCTGCGGCCACGATGACACAGGCGGAGAAGGGAGACGCAGAGAACGGGAAGGAAAAGGGCGGGGAGAAGGAAAAGGAGCAGCGAGGCGTGAAGCGTCCCATCGTACCTGCCCTGGTGCCGGAGTCCCTGCAGGAGGTTAGGAGTTAAGGGTGGGGCTCGGGTGGAGCTTGGCGAGGGCCCTGCACCCTAGCCTCGGACCTCCGCCTTGGGATCTGAAGAGGAAGTCGAAGCCAACAGAAGGCTTCGGGCCCCCATGGTCATGGGTGATGGCTGTAGGGGTTGCTCATTCCCTCCCATGTTACAAGCCGGGTGAGGACTGCGTCCTCCCCCTCCGGCGTCCTTCCTCTCCAGCCTCTGTGGGAGCCCCAGCTTCCCTGGCTTGAAACGAGGGCTGGGCTGTCACCTACTTCCCAAATGTGTGAGGTTTTAGTGGTGGCGTGTAGAGTTTAGCACCAGGCCTGGCTCACTGGGAGTATTTGCGGTTATTTGGTAAGGGATAGTTAGAGGTTCGTGCCTGTTTCTCAAGGAAATCTCAAGAAGTGAAATGAAGAGTAGACATTTGTCTAAATAGACATTGGGGGTGTGTGTGTCAAAAACAAAAAGATTAAGTCATACTGGAAAAATTATTTGCAGTACATGGCAGACAAAGAGCCTTTATATGTAATATTATGAATACTCAGTGAAGAAAATACCAGCATTCCCATAGGAAAATGGACAAAGGTAATGTAGAATTCACTACAGAAATCAGGCGTTGTTTAAATGCTCAGAATTTCTTGTTGGACATCTCCGAGGTAGGTTCCTGGTAGGTTAAGTATATGCCCAACTGGCCAGGCAGCTATGAAGTACAGAACACAGTTTCTGGCACATGGTAAGCCCTCGGTGTGGTTATTAGTGTTGCATAGGGATCAGTTTCTCCACTTAACTAGTTGAGGGGGCAGACTGAATGGCCTGTGAGGGCTTACTGGTTCCCACCTTCTAGGATTCTCCTACCCAGAGGGTGAGGCTGGGAAGAGTGCTGGGGGTGGGGCCATTGGTATCAGTACATGGTGTGGGATCCACGGTGGAGAGGACCAAAAGGCAGTGTTGGCACACAACAGCAGGTACCTCCTCCAGCCCCAGTGGTCTGGGATGTTTTTTTCAGAGGAGGTGACATCTGGACTAAGATCTGAAGGAGGATTAAAAATTAGGTAGGGGGAAGGGAAATCTCAGGGAGGGAGAGCATAGCATGGAAGAGAACTAGGCTAAGAGGGTATGAAGTGTTGGAGATCAGGATGTATGGAATCAAGGGAGTAAGGGAGCAACGGGTAAGACTGGAGATCTTAGCAGGAGCCATATCATGAAGGTCATATAAGCCAGAGAGTCTGGCCAGTTCTGAAGGCAGTAGAGGACTTTGGAAGACCTAGCCACACTCTGAGCTTGTGATTGCTTATTAATTTCTTTAATCTTCACAATTATTCTGAGGTAGGAACTTCATCCAGAGCAAGGAAGTGGCACCGTCTGAATTGGAAGCCAGGTGCGTGAATCCAGAGCCAGGGTCCTTAGTCATTATAGCAACATTTCCTTAACTTCAGTCAGTTGTATAACACTCTGGTTTTCTGTGGCCTCTGCGGCACCTGTACTGTTAACTATATTTCATCTTAAACAATAGTATCCAGGAAATGGTATGTGGGATGTACTGATCAAAAAAGAAGTGGTTCTAGAGTTAGAGAAGTAGGCAGGGCCTTGCTCTTGGAGGTCTGGACTTTATCTGTTGGACAAGTACAGAAATATTTTGAATGGAAACATGCCAATAAGACCCAACTGTAGCTTCAAGCACAGGACAGAATAGGTGCTAGCTAAGGAGTCAGGCTGGCATGATGGTTCTTACAAACAGATCCTGTTGTCAAAGGGATTGTGAGTCCCTTTTTCCTTCCCCCACTCCCTACTGAAATTCTGGGTCCCTCAACAAGTTTACACAGAAAGGTTCCCCAGGTGATTCAGATTATATTCTGCCCTCTTGAGAATATCGGTTCTAAAACAATTAACATCTCAAAGTAAAGTTGCAGTCATCCACTGTCCCGATTTGCACTACTTTGTCAGTCCTTGTTCATCATCTCCCAAGAATGAATTGTGAAGTGCAGCAAAGTTTCCTGACTTAGGAGGATAGGATTGTGAACTCTGGTTTTTCATCCCCAGTCTCTTGCCAGATTAGGTGAATAGCACAGAATCAACAGTGGTAAAGTGTAGTGTTTGTTTTTTTTTAAGTAACCAAAATATAGTTTATGCACACACTTGGGAAGTGGTTGGTGTGTAAAGCTTTACTTTCCAGTATTGCAAAATAATAATTGTACTTTTACATTGATGTCTTCCGTTAGCTGTTCAAGCAGTGGGTTTAAACCTGAGTGGTTATGCTATCACCTCAGGAGCTTTTGAAAAGTGGATTCCTAGGCTCTCTCTTTGGAGATTCGGAGTTGCAGAATTTGTAGTGAAAGCTTGAGTAATTTTTTTTTTACAACTATCTTTAAGTGATTCCAATTTTGGGAACCCAGCACTTCACTAGTCATGGTATTCCCCACACTCTCATTCCTTGTTTAACCATCTTCCCTAGTAAACAAAAAGTTCTCTGATTTTTGGGACTTTGTCTTGGTTTCCATTGTACTCACAGTGCCTGGCACAGAAATGCCCAATAGGTTAATTTGCATTGAATAATTATGGTTCTTTTCATTTAAACAAATATTTGTTGGGCTATGTACTATAAGTTCGATCCTGGGAACATGGTACTATAAAATGAGTTTATATTCAGGTAGAGAGCAATAATTGGATGCTTCTCAAAGAACTCCCTTTACTGAATTATTTTGAAACCTTTCGGTCTAATGACCATCACAGGAAACTAACTTCTTAGTCTGTCCTGTTACCTATATGTTATTTAACTTATCGCCTGCATATTACTTACTAAGGTCACACACCTGTTTTATATTTGCAGCAAATCCAGAGCAACTTCATTGTTGTCATACATCCAGGATCAACAACTTTAAGGATTGGTCGAGCCACAGACACACTTCCTGCCAGCATTCCTCATGTCATTGCACGAAGACACAAACAACAAGGGCAGCCCCTGTACAAGGACAACTGGCTCCTAAGGGAGGGACTAAATGTAAGTTGGAAATGGAGGACCTGGAGAGGAATCTCAAGATTGTTTCCTTGGGAAGGCTTAGACATGCAAGTATATGCAATCATCTTGAATAAACATTTTCATAGCCTTGTGTTTTTAAGTAATAGCACCAGCCCTGGCTGGTGTGGCTCAGTGGATTCCTGTGAACCGAAAGGTCACCGATTTGATTCTCTATTAGGGTATATGCGTGGCTTGCAGGCCAGGTTCCCAGTTGGGGGCGTGCAAGAGGCAACTGATTGATGTTTCTCTCAGGCACATGGTTCTCTTTCTCTCTGTCTCCCTCCCTTCCCCTCTCTCTAAAAGTAAATAAATAGAAATAAATTATTTAAAAAATAATGGAATAATGGCATCATTCAGGGTTACAAATAATTATTTTTCATCAGAACTAGCATTTTATATTGTAAGTAAATAATTGTAATAAAATTAAATTTAAAAATTTTTTAACCCTCCAGGGTGAACTGGATATTGATGAATGTGATTTTTAATGGAAGGTACAGAATTATCATTCACTTAAAATGATACATTCTGGTCTCTATTAACTGACTTTGGTTTTTTCTCTTCCAGATACTTAGAGTTTAAAATAAACTCATATTTTCACTTCATAAGCAAATCAAATTGCTATACTAAGTACTTATTGCGATCTTAAATCATAATGTAAAAGCCAAAAAAATGTATTTTTTAAAAATTTTTATTTATTTATTTTTAGAGAGGGAAAGTGAGGGAGATAGAGAGGGAGAGAAACATCAATGTGTGGTTGCCTCTCGTGCTCTCCCTACTGGGGGACCCAGCCTGCAACCCAGGCATGTGCCCTGACTGGGAATCAAACCAGCAACCCTTTGTTTTTCAGGCCAGTGCTCAATCCACTGAACCACACCAGCCAGGGCAAAAAAATGTATTTCTCTACTGTAAACATTTACTTTATCCTATTTTGCAAATGGTAATTATCAGGAAAAATTTTTTATGATAGGTGCTAGTATGTATATTACATTGTAATCCACTTCTAAGTTTTAATTCAAGAATATTTTTAGGAACTTACATTCTCTGTAATTCTGATAGTAAGCTTTAGGATTCCATTTTTTAATACTTACGATTCTACTGTAGAGAATAAAAATTGAAAGAAAGTAAAATAACATTTCACATAGAAATTTATGGATTTTTTTTGCAGTATCAAAATTACTTGAACACTTGTTGATTAAGCAAAATTACACATGAAGGACTCTTAGTGTTGCTATAAAATCATAAACATGAAATGATGTAAATCTATGAGAGCATCTCTGAAGTATTTTGTAAATGTAAGAGTAGCTATGTTCTGATTAGTGCTATGAAAATTTTTTGTAAACCCAAAGTCACTCAAAGTTACAGATTTTTTCAAATACTTGGTTTATAGTGAGGGTTTTTTTATGACTTCTTAAATTTATAAATAATAAAAAGATTACTTTGAATTCTGAAGAGTAACACATATGTTAGAGATTAAGGAAACTCTACCTGTCGGCAAGGGAGCGTTTCCCATTGCTGCATTAGTAGTTTGCCAGACTGCCTCCCCTTTTCACTAAGTTCTTTGCACCGCTCATCCTTAATTCTATTTTCCTAGAAACCTGAAAGTAATGAACAGAGACAAAATGGTCTTAAAATGGTGGATCAAGCGATATGGTCTAAAAAGATGTCAAATGGAACACGACGGATTCCTGTGTCCCCTGAACAGGTTCGACCTCAACTCTCCAGATTTAATCTTCCAGCACAGCTATTACATCATAATGCCATTCATGTGTTCTACCTATTTAATTTGCAAATGCAAGAAGGGATTTTCTTTAAAAAGGAAGAAAAACAATTCATAACCACCTATCGGGTATCTGAATCAGTGTCACAGATGCCTAGGCAAGCCAAATAATTTATAATGTGCTGTTTCTTACCACAAGTTGATAAAATTGACAGTTTACTTGAGAGTCTTCGGTGTATAATTCTAGGACTTTGGTGGGAAGTGATATTCTTACCACATTTGTTTTTTAATGTGCTAAAGCAATAACAATTAGGGATACCCGTGAGTTGATATAAATTTTGTATTCAGCTTTAGGTAGAGGGCAGTGTTAATCTCAGGCTGGCTGTGAATCACGGCCCTACGTGTTAAAAATCACAGGAAGAATCAAGACTGTGGAAAAGGGCAAGAGAATCCTTTTGTTACCACTCAGTATTTCCCCAACTATCTTGGCTTTCTGATTAAAATTTGGCACTGTATCTGGTTCTGAGGGAAAGGAGAAAAGATGACTCACGCTACACTTACCCCTTTTTTCCTTGCCTAAATTCAGAGAATATGTGATGCGCTTTTGTTTCAGGCACGTTCCTACAACAAGCAGATACGACCTGCAATTTTAGATCACTGTTCCGGAAATAAATGGACAAACACATCTCATCACCCTGAGTTTTTGGTAGGAGAAGAGGTAAGAAACTTCTTTATAGTGAAACGGAAGAAGGAAACCAGATCCTAATTCTAATCATTTACTTTGCCGTCCAGTTATGGTGTCCAAGCATTCCGTAATCCTGCTTTGAGGACCAGATAGTCAGACTGGCTCCTGAAGTATTAGATACTCCACCCTCAACATTTAGAATGTTCAGCAAGTGTTACTGATAATTTCTAGCCTTAGCGTTTTACGCTGGAATCCAGAAAACCCTGAGAAAAGAGTTTTAACAACATGCTCATCTCCCCACCTTTTCTAGGCCTTGTACGTTAATCCATTGGACTGTTACAATATTCACTGGCCTATTAGAAGAGGTCAGTTAAATATTCACCCAGGACCTGGGGGCTCCCTCACAGCTGTTCTGGCAGATATCGAAGTAATATGGTCTCATGCAATACAAAAATACTTGGAAATTCCATTGAAAGATTTAAAGGTAAGCTCAAATTCCCAGTTACTTGGGTAATCTTTAAGAATCTTGGGCAATAAAAGTACACATTACTGAGTTGTTTATAATAGGGTCTTGGAAGGATTCTCGGCCTTAGGTGTTAAGGATATCCTCACTGAATTCTCCTTTAATGCTTTCTCTTTCTCTTGTTCTGTGTGTTTCTTCGGTGTCTCTCCTGCTCTGCGGGCAGCAAGTGCTCGTGTTTGTGCCTTCTCTCTGGACCTTGTCAGGCATATCAGTTTTATTTTTATTTCACAAATGTTAAATATTTCAAAGGAAAAGAAAAAATGTCAACATTCTCTATTTTCTCATAAAACCCAAAAGATAGCAGAGAGTTTTGAGCTTTTATTCTGGGCCTCTGACCATTGCTTCTACTGCTTTGAAGTGTGAAATTTACTTTGACCTGACTTTAGTGTTACCCATGTCTTTTTTTTCCTTTGTTCTTCTTTTAGTATTATAGATGTATCTATGAAGACAGGTGTGACTTCAGTGTTACCCATTTAATCATTTTTCTTTGTTCTTCTCCTTAGTATTATAGATGCATCTTGTTAATTCCTGATATCTATAATAAACAGCATGTGAAAGAACTAGTGAATATGATCCTAATGAAGATGGGTTTTTCAGGTATGTCTGATATTCCAGTGAAACCCATTTGAATTGAGATTTTTTCTTTTTTACTAACAACGTTAATCCAATTCACTGCTTTATTGGAATGCTTATTGGAGAGGCTCAGCAGTGTGTGAATATCTGCCCAGAGGTTCCCAGACTTTAGTTGATTATTTGTCTTCGGAGAGTTGTTGCCCTGTAGCTGATTGCTCCTCTGCCTTTTGTCTTCTAGGAATTGTGGTCCATCAGGAGTCTGTATGTGCCACTTTTGGAAGTGGTTTAAGCAGTACGTGTATTGTAGATGTTGGGGACCAGAAGACAAGTGTGTGCTGTGTGGAGGATGGGGTCTCCCATCGGAATACTCGGTGAGAGACTTGGGAGGTGTCGTTCCCCATCCCTCTCCCCTCACGGTCTGTTCGACTATAAAGCATCACAAGTTGGAAAGAAATTACTTATAAAGGATTATATTTTCAAATTTTGTATAAGACACCAGCAAGATTGTAGAAGCGCAAATTCTGGCAAGGCTCTACACAACTGATTTGACCCTTTCCTTTGGAACTCTAATGTAAGTTCACATCAGCAGCTCCTGAAAGTCCTAGAGTGTGCTGTGTGGGGCCACAGAGGAAGTGTACAGGTTAGCTCTGTGTCTTCTGCTGTGGGCTGGCCTAGAGATACTGATCGCACACAACAAAGCTTGATTTTGGGAAGTCGCATAGGAGAAAATAGGTTTTTGGGTGTGAGTTCTCTAGCTAGCTAGCATTTCGAGTATCTGCTTTTTTTGTCATAAGAAAGGGGAAAAAAAGTCATTGAACACCATGAAGTTACTCGTGGTGTTCAGTGAGTAACTTTTTGGTGATCAGGTGTCTCTGTCACCACTGACAGAAGAGTTACAAAATAACTATCAGGAGCAGGTGTGCTGCTTGTCCTTCCTGAGACAAGCCCAACACAGGCAAGCACACTCACGCAGTGCACACGTGACCTCTAGGCAGCATTTTGTGCTCCCGGAATTTAATTCTCCATGTCCCTTACATTAGATAGTTTGAATCTTAAGGTATGGAAACAAATTTAAAAGAGGTCCCAGTAAGTCCATGAGAAAGGTTAATGCCAAGTTACAATACATTTTACAACCCAGAATGAGTTATTTTGGCTCACTCATTGTTTGTATTGTCTGATGCCAGTGGTTCCCAAGGTATGGAAAAAACACTGGATTCAGGTCTCCAACCACTAAAATAATGCAGCAGTGGTCTTTCTCAATTGTAGACATGTTGAATTAGTGGGTAGTATCCTCTCAGATTTCTCCCATAAGTTTGTCTTACGGTGTCACCTTTATATGCCAGGAATGTACATAGGCAAATAGCTATCAAATACTGACTTGTAAATGAACGGGATTTAATAATGTGTCTTCTGTTTCTTGGATATTTTTTGCAGACAGTATGACTGCTTCTGGGTGCCTTACCACTGGTTTAATCTAGAGTTCCCTTTCTGCCTCCCATCCATCCATCTGTTCTTTCTTTAATGTATTTCTATCACAAACGTTTCTTGAATCTTGCTGTTTCACTGTGCCTAACTGAGTTTTTGAATCACTCTTTGTACCTTTTTAACTGACATTACCCATCTGCTTTTTCTCTTAACTCTAGGCTCTGTCTGGCATATGGAGGATCTGATGTATCAAGATGTTTTTACTGGTTGATGCAGAGAGCTGGATTCCCTTACAGAGAATGCCAGTTAACAAATAAAATGGATTGCCTTCTTCTGCAGCACCTAAAAGAGACTTTTTGTCATTTAGATCAGGTGGGAGCAAAATCAAAATTGACTATTTTTATTTGCAGGAAAACTTTAACAGTATCATGCTACCCTTTCAGCCTAAGCCGATAAAGCCTTGAAGCTGAAGACCTTAAGGAGTATCAGTTTTTAGGTGAGGTCAAAGCTGTGTAGATGTGTCTCTGGCTCTAGAAAAAAAGCTTCTTTTTTTAAAGAGAGTTTAGCAAATATCTCTTTCTGTAGGCTCTGATCATCCTGATAAAGGATGAAGATGACCCTTTAGGTGTGATCAACAGTAGCAGGTGAAACATATGCACATTTAATAAAATAGCATCATTTGAAGCACTTTCTTAGTATCGTGAACAGTCACCATGTAATTGTTGCTGCATCTGGATTGCTACCTTTTTGTACTCTGTTTTAGATCTTTTTTTTTTATCTTTTCAAGTAGTATACTTCTGAATAAAAAAACTTAAGAAATATAAGACTAGGTAACATTCCTCAGTTATTGAGAGCATTTGCTTATTGATTTGGGTCATTGTATTAGTATTTATCAATAATAAAGAGCAAAAATGTAGGTGGTAGATACTTCACAGATGTTAAATGTTAAAAAGAAAGAATGTTATAACGTTGAACTCTTTAAGTTTTAGTGGGTGTGGTGGAAAGTTGTAGGGCAGCCTTTTTATAGGTGAGGTTTAGGTGGTAGGGAGGCTTAATTGTAATTCGAGGAGTTTACATGCATTTTTACTGATTCACTGACAGCATCTTTTCCTGGAATCAGGACATCTCTGGGCTTCAGGACCACGAGTTTCAGATTCGACATCCAGATTCCCCTGCCCTGCTTTACCAGTTTCGATTAGGAGATGAAAAACTCCAGGTAACATATGGCTGTATATTTTCATGGGTAGAAAGAAAGCCAGCCAGGCTCGGACTGAGAGACTGTTTACTTGCTGGAAACCTCAGGAGGTCAGAATGTGAACTGGTTGTAGATTATTCACTAACCCAAATTAGAACAGATCTGAGGACCATCTTTGTAATTAGCCACTATGTGATTAATCATTTAGAGAGGCTCCATTCTTATTAGCTAATTATAAAGTAGGTTACTATGCACTGTACATTTACTTCGAGAGTCTCTGGTGTCATATCACACTTCAGTTAGATGATAAATGACTTTTCTTGCCTATCTGCACAAAAGAAATAATGCTACTCCTCCAAAACAAAGAACAGTACACAGTCTTACTTTTAGGATCTAATCAGCCAGTTTTGCTTTTTGGAAGAACAAAATTTAACGAGTCAGTTTTTTCAAGATGCAGTATCCTGGGTTGACCATTCTTTTTCTTCCCTGCATAGGCTCCAATGGCTTTATTTTATCCATCAACCTTTGGAATTGTTGGACAAAAAATGACGACTCTGCAGCACAGATCCCAGGGTGATCCTGAGGATCCTCATGATGAACATTACCTGCTGGCGACACAGAGCAAGCAAGAACAGGTCTGCAGGGGTGCTGGTGTGCGGGCAGACAGTTTTATCCCCACAGGAGAAGTTTGCCCATAACTAATGGGTCACTGTAGTCACTGCCATCCGAAAGCATCCTAAAGCTGATACTGTTTTTATTTTTATTTATTTTTTAAAGATGTTATTTATCTATTTTTAGAGAGGGGAATGGAGGGAGAAAGAGAGGAAGAGAAACATCAATGTGTGGTTGCCTCTCATGCACGCCCCCACTGGAGACCTGGCCCCGCAACCCAGGCATGTGCCCTGACAGGGAATTGAACCAGCGACCCTTTAATTCGCAGGTCGATGCTCAGTCCACTGAGCCACACCAGCCAGGGCTGACACTGTTTTTAGAACTTTAGATGGAGAGTAAATTTGAAATCTGGATGACAGATTTTTTTGTTCAGCAGACATTCATCCAATTCTTAGAATGCCAGTCCACATATTTAAAGGTTAACTTAATGGAATTACTTTTGAATATTCATCTGTAGTAAATATTCCTAATAAAATTTTACCTGTATTTAATTATAAT
>PVKM010023690.1:0-21037 GCA_004027735.1 Carollia perspicillata | reverse complement strand
TCCAGGGAAGGTCCTTGCTTCACCCATAATTCTGCAACAGGAAATGCTGAGCTGTGGTACAGCCAAGAAACTCTGACCTCCCTTTGAGGGGAGGAGGAGCAGGAGGCGTCGGCTGACTTCCCTTTCCTCCTGACCCACATCCAGGCTGCGCAGCTGGGCACCTGGTCACAGTTGCCATTATGTCAAAGCCTGTTCCAGGATTCGGTTGGGAGGTAAAGAAAGGCTGCAGGAGGGCTAAGGGGGCTTTACAAGCAGATCCTGACGTCAGGACAGCTTCCCACCTGAGCCCAGAGAGATGCTCAGGCCAGCCAAGGGCCATTGTCTAGTTCCTCTCTCGTGTCAGACGCAGAACTGCTCACAGCAAATGTATTGCACGGATTTGTCTCCTGAAGCACAATCCTCACAAAATGTTACACAGAAATAACAGACCTAGAATCTGCCGGGGGTTCTCTAGGCCCTACGTTAACCTTTTAAACAACTTCCAGCTTTCATTTCTTCAGAAAGTATGTTTAGATCTCCTACTACGTGCTAAACGTCAGAGGACTCAGCGGAGGGCAACCCACTCCCACCCTCAAGGACATTGGCCTCTGAGGCAGAAAGGCTCATCGAGAGGGCAGCGGCATCTTAATTCTATATAATAGTTCCATGTGGAGCTAGACATCAGTCTCCCCAGCCTGCAGACCAACCTTTCAAGTGTTCGCCGACAGGAAAGGCCAACTGGAAAGTTCATTTTGTCTATTCCAAAGAGTGAATGTTAGTTTAGCTCCTGATGAGTAAGGGTGATAGGTGGTCCTTAGCAAGACTAAGCTTGGCTACCTGGTGAGAAGTTTAAGATTTGAAAATGGAAGTACAGTTTCCTTTGTGAATAGTTACTACTAGTCTTCTATTAAGGATATCACCTCTTGGATTAACACAAAGTAAGACAGAATGAAATAAAGTCCCCCAAACACTGCCTACCAGTGTGGAATTTCAGTAGAGGATAATTTATGAATGTGCTAATTACCACCTGTACTTTTTTTCCTTTGAGCATAGAAAGTACATTGCCAGAAGTGAAGGGCTTCAGTGTTCGGTACTTTATTTGCCTCAGACTCCTAAGTAAGTGGAATATCGGCCAGCTTGCTCCATTATGGTCTGTTTCTTCCTTATTTGGCTTGCTTTTAAAAACCAGCTTGCCCTTCTCCCTGGAGATGAAGTTGGTAGAAAATTAATAGTGGCAAGATTGTTTGCTCTCTCCTAAATTAAAAAGAGCCATTTCCAAACAAACCCAAGCTTTGTGAGGCTGAAGCTTACATAATTTGGGTGGCCCTCTCTAAGAAAAAGAAAACTAAATACCTTGCTTTTTCAGTGTTTACAGCACAACGGCCTCTCTGGGCCTTGGGAGTGGCCCTTGAAACTTCAGTCTCCTTCGCTTCCTTTCCACCCGCTGGGGTTTCCTATTTTGGTCTACTCCATCCCGTGGTTCCGCCCTCACTGTCGCGTCTTGGGCTCAAGATAAAGCCAGCAAGACGGGTGTTCCTATCAACAGGCCCTTGCTTCGGTGATAATGTACAGTAAAAGAATGAAGTGAGACACGCAAGGAAAGGTTCAGGGCTACCTATTGGGTGTAAATTGAGGCTGCACTGCCACCTATTGTCCACTCAAACGATTATTAGCATGTTCGAATAGTTGGAGCTGTGATTTGAAATTTGCCACAAGGCACCTTCATCTGCACTGACTTATTTCCTCAAGAGAGCTAAAGCCACTCTTCTGCATTAAGGCAGTGGCTGTAAGACTCATAAGTTTCCTGGCCACAAAAAAGGGAGAAAACCTAATTCACAAACAAACAGCATTGATAGTGTGAGCAGAATTTCTTTGTTGCAACTACTAATCAGTAGAGAGCCACCATTTACTGAGCATCTTCTGTGCTGCTAACATTGGACCCTGCATAAAATTATGGACATACACCATTAAATAAATCCAGGCCTGCAAAGGCCCCTAGTGATGACCTGGTGCAGATCTGCAGAGACGTGGGCTCTGAGAAACCAAGAGACTGACCGAGCTGAGGGCCTGCTGGTTACCCATGTGCGTGCAATGGGAAGCCAGGCTCAAGGGGGCATCCAATGATAGTGTGACAACAGAGCCATGTAAATCTGTCCTGTCTTCAGGGGCGGAAACCCCCCAACAAATCTATTTCCCTGGAAAAATCAAGGGTTTCCAATTTATAGAATGGCATTTTTTTCCAGAAGCAATGTTGTTTTCAAATTTATATTTTTCTCAGCTGAATAAGAGATGAACTATGGCAATTGTATACCCATGTATTTCAGAGTCATACCAACCTGGCCATCAGCTACGCAGTCTTGGGCTAATTACTTAACTTCTCTAAGCCTCAGTTTCCTTTATCTGCAAAATGGGGATTATAATCAGACTGCCATGAGAATTCAGTCAGGTAATACTCTTAAAACACTTAACTAGCACTGGCACATAGTAAGTGCTCAATAAGCATCAGCTGTTTTAGTGAAGCATACAGATGCCAGCTGACATTTCCTGGGTAGTAACTTGCTAGATATCATGTGTTTGACTAGGGAATTTTATCAGGCTCAATTATAAAGTGATATCGAAATGAGAATGTCTGGGTTGGAAGATACCCTAGAGACGATCCAGTGACCCGGCAGGTCATTTTGCAGGTGAGCTCGCTGAGGCCCAGGACGTTCACTGTTCAAAGTCACAGGGCTCACTAACGGCAGCGTAGGCGGTAAAAGACCCACCTCATTCCCAGTTCGGTGACTAATTTCAAATTCTCTGCAGATGAGTTCCATAATTAGAAAATACCCAGTTAGATGGAGAAATACGTAAAATTCCTTATGCACAATCAAGTTTAAAAAATTCAAAACATCTTTATAATTTTACCTGTGTAAGGAATACTGCATCATTAATACAAGTATTTAGTAGCTACAAATGGAATGTTTTTAATGCAGAAAATCTGCCATCTAGTGGTTGTGTAAGAGCATCAGTCCTTTTTAGTAGTATTGTTTTCATAAAAAAAAATAATAACAACACTCTGGTGCCACTGGCCTCCACTCCTGACTGCCTCCATCTTCCCCCGCCTCTTGATTTTTTTTTTTAAGCAAGAAAGGTATTTACTGTCATGCACTGCCTAGTAGACTGGCGGATGCCACTAACAAATGGTAAAAAATTCTTCTAAGGCTCATTGTTTCCAAAAAACAATTTTCCAGTTACCGTTTCTGAAGTGGAATAGAAACCCAATGAAAAATGACCAAAAAATACCGTGTCCGTCAAACCTCAGTGTGGTGTGTGTCTAACCTGGATGCTTCAAATAGCGGCTCAGGCTGGAGGCCGTCTCCCAGCGCGCTGTGCGGGGCAGAAACATCCAGCCGATCAGCCCACCGAAAAGCGATTAATCACCTCTCTGGCAAAGGCTGGGCCTCTCTCACCATGATTCCACTGTGTGAAATCGAAGCTCCGAGTGCTACGGATTCTGTGAAATTTAACCAAGCTCTCTCAGGACAAATAACGTGTAGATTTTAGTTGGTATTCACAGCACATGACTAAAAAACCATGAAGCCCACCCAGAACAAGGTGTGGCTTTGTTAGCACTGGTCCCAGAGGGAGGCAGGATCTCATCCTGGGCAAGAGCTAAGAGAACTGGGGTCCAGCAAGACTCGTGGAATCATCGGCTCGAACCCCGGGAGAATTGGGGGAGTAAGGTCTGGGACTCAAGAATGGGCCCAGGCGCATGGGAGTCTCGTGTCCTGGGCATGACTGCACATGCACCCACTCGGAGCAGCTTACGGTCACGGCACTTTTTCAACATTCTTTGTAACATTCAGGTTGGACGAACTTAGCTTTCAGTAGACAAAATATAAGAGAAGTTTTCTTGATTGCTGGTATTTTCCTTTTAAGGCTGCTCAAATTCCTATCATCTAATAGCAGAGAAGAGAGAATATAGCTTTTCTTTTGGTGGCATATATAATCCTCCCCAGAAGACTGGCTGTTATGTTAGCTCATAAATAACACATTAATAATGCAACAGAGGGTATCTTACATTGCTATCCTCGGCAACACAAAGCAAAGCTGTGGTGCGTGTACTGCCGTGGAGCAGGCAAGGAGCAGTTGCCAGGCACAGTACAGTACAGGTACAAGGGTAGAGAAGCGCCATCTCGGAGCCCTCTCGTTCCCATCACCCCACCTCTGCTCACTGGCCAACCGACCCTTTGTCATCACGTCCAAGCTTGCTTCGGGTAAGCCTTTGTTGGACACACTGCAGGGAAGCCCAGGAGGGTGTTAGCCACCTTCTTACTTAATACAGATGGTCCCTGACTTACGATGGTTTACGGTTTTCACCTCTACAATGGTGCGAAAGTGAAAAATATTCCGTAGAAACTGCACTTTGAATTTTGCATATTGATCTTTTCCTGGCTAGTGACAGGCAATATGAGCCCTCAGCTCCCAGATCCTGAGTGCAAATAACTGACACTCTACAGTGTATTCATTATGTTAGATGATTTTGCCCAACTGTAGGTTAATGTAAGTGTTCAGAGCACATTTAAGGTAGGCTAGGGTAAGCTATGATATTCAATAGGTTATATGCATTAAATGCATTTCCGACTTACAGTATTTTCAACTTACAATCAGCTTATCCAGATGTAACCCCATGGTAAGTCAAGAAGCATCTGTATTCTATGGGGACTGAAAGGAGACCTTTCTCTCGTCCTAAGTACTAAAAAAGTTTTCTCATTTTCACCTGTTATCCTTCAGACAATGTGGACTGTGTACTTGATCATGAATCAATTTCAATAGTTACACAGAACTTTATGAATGTACATTTCTATAAAGAATTGCCTCTCTGGCCTTATCACACTATTATTCCTTTGGTTTTCTGATCTTTCCCTATTTACACCTGTTAATTGGATGCAAATGACTGTAAATCCTTTGGAGGAAAACATGATGTGGTGTTGGTTATAAATACATGAACTGTGTCACTTCCATCTTCCCAATATAACATCCTGGTTATCTTTGTCCATTCCAACTACCGCTGTCCTAGTTCCAAACCTTACTACCCCTTTCATTTAGTTTTCCAGCTCTTTTCTGCTATCTAGTCTCTCCTGCACCCTCTGACCCATGCTAACATTACAAATAGAAAAATCTCCCTCGTGTACTCCCCAGCTTGAAAACAATTCGACGCTCAGCACCGTCTCTAGAACTAAGTCCTAATTCACAGTCTCATATTGAAGCTCCTCCACCTTCTGAACCCGGTCTACCGTTTCAAACACACACTCCCCTTACACACACTTTGTTACAGCAGGTGTGCTCTATTTTAGTTTCATATACTCACTGGTGACCCTTTCTCTCATCTCAGAGACTAGGGTCCTTAAGGGGTTCATGTGTATGGTTCCCTCTATTTCAGCCACAGCATAAAACCACATCTGTCGCATCACAGATGTTCAGGAGGGTTTGCTGGGTGAGTGGCTACAAAGCTCCTTCTGCAAAGATGGTCTGGCTCGTGCCTACAGCAGCTGCCGTGGGCCTGCTGCTGCTTATGACTGTTTCAAATAACTTCCATATAAAGCTTTGGTTCAAAAGGCCTCTTCCCGATCACGATCGTTGCATGCTAGGCTGGCCTGTCCATCGTCATTTTCTAGATGTCTATGGTGATGTCACACACTTTGAAGTTACTTTATAGCAGCTTTAATATGCACCATCTGCCTCCCTTGTCTCCTTTTGCCCCACCTTGGCTCACCAGTCCAAACCGACTGTGCTGCCAACAACAATCAGTAAAAGTCTGTGAGACTCTGGGGTCCCTAAGAACCTGCCATTGAACTTGTCTGCCTTCGTTAGCCCCTTCCAGGCACTCGCAGTATTAGCTTCCTCATCGCTGAGCTTTGATCATACTTGCACGGCTGCAAATACTGCTTCATAGCATTTCGAGATGCAAAAAAAACTTCAAGAGAAATTGTATAATTGTTCCTTGTATCAAAATTTTTTAGCACTTGCTATATTTGCTGAACTTACAAATACCTACTTTCCTTACAAATCAAATACTCTCAAATGTCTCAGAGCTATAATTCACAGATTTAAAGGCCCTATTCAATGTATGGTGGTCTGTAAATCTTACAAACCTAGAAGTGAAAATTGACTCTTTAAACATTACTTGTGAGACATCCAAAACATTACCACACATAATATATGGTGCTAATAGTGAATGCCCATGATGATAATGTGAAACTAGAGAAATTATTTTAAAATAAGAGTCTTTATTGTTTTTCATTTTTTCAAGATAATTCTTATGAAAGCTACTTTTTACAGCAATTTTCATAACTGTCAATTTCACCATGTTTGACTTGCTCAATTTCCAAATACCTGGCAGTGGTTCAATGATTAATGTAAAATGCTCAGTAATTAGTACATAATTGTCTGAATCAGATCTTTAGAGGACCTCCCCCACCCACCTGCACCAAGTGGGTAAATTCCACAAGGGACCGGAGTTGCTTAAGGGCCTTTTAGATGCATCCTTTAGTAGTGACTAGAATTATCATCATGTACCTAATGAATAAACTCAATTAGTGTTTTTAATGGGTGCTGATGTTACAAAAGAAAACTCTAATTAAAAATCATTTCTAACAAAACGTAATCTTTATTAACCAATGTCATCCCAATAAACTCAATTAAAAAAGAGAGTAATGCAAAACATACTACAAACACACACAGGTTTTTTGACTGAAGACAATGAAAAGGTTATGAAGCTGAATCTGAGGACAGACTGTTATTTGTCATCTCAGTTCTTACAGCTGAAATCCCCTAAGGGGTGGGAGACGATCACTGTGTCTCCACTCTCCTTCTAGCTTAATACAGTTGTCCTAGCAGGGATGTTAGTAACAAGCTCCAAATGTCAGCTTCAAATCCCCCACGGGGGCGGGGCAGGGGGGCTACTCCAACACCACTTACCGTACCTCCTTCTCCCCTTCCGGTTGTGGTCAGGGAGACTTGTCTGTCCTTCCCTCGTGCACAGCGTGCTTCATTGTTTATATATCTCTGCTTGGGGTTCCCATTCCTTTTTTCCCCTTTCCTCCTTGGAATCTTTGGCTATCAAATCCTGTCCTTTAATTTCAAAATTCACTCCCTCCAGGGCTTCACTGCTTGTGATGAATCTTGTGTTTTTACCCCTTGGCGATTCAGTTTATATTAAAGGAAATCCCAATTTACAACAGGACCATGTTCCAAAACTTTTTTACAATTAAAAAAAATTGGAAAAAAGAAGAATGCCAACATGAACCACAGAATAATATTTGAATATTACTTCAACTTAAGAAAGCAATAAACCAGTCTCAGATATAGTATTTCTTTTTCTCGAATATAGATTATTCTCTGGAATAAGAATTTTTGAGAAAGAGCAGCTTCAATTAGAAAGAAATGATGGCTAGAAAAATTTTCAGAGCTGATAAAGAAGCTTTACAGGGCTTTTGTTGTTACCAGACATAGATCATTATTTTTCCTAATTTCACATCAAAACACATGGTTTTCCCTTTCCTTCATACACAGGTATCCCTTGGGCTGTACAACCACCAATGAGGGATCATAAGATATTGTGGCATGAAAGGAGACACAAGGGATGGAAAGAAAAGGAAGAAGAGGAAGGGCAGTGAGGGAAAGGGGAAATCGTTTCTTTGGCTAAGACTAAAAAGAAAAAGGAGAGGAAAGTGTTCAAAGGCAGGCAGGGGATGTGCTCAGGAGGGCAGAAAATTTCCACATGTGGGAACCACAGAGCTGAGGAAGGAGAGCAGAGGCAGGAGACAAGAGGCAGCTTGCACCCCGTTCTCTAGGGAAAACCCGCGGCCCCACGGTTCCCCGGGCTGAGCACACAGCCGCAAGGCTCAGGGGCGGCATGCGGACCGGCATTCATGCGCAGCAGCTCTTCAGACCTACAGGACCCAAGGGCGTGCAAAAGTCAGGTGAGGGACAGTAACTGGTCTTGAACTTTTAGGTTGAACGTTAGGAAAGACCAATTTTCTAAATCTAAACCAGTTAAATATGAAAATTTCTTATGGTTTAACCTAGTATTATTCATGAAGGGTTCGTATTAGATCTTCTGGGAATATATATCATTTCTCAATTCAGTTACAGGCTTTTTGGGAGTTATCCTGTTCTACCCCTATAACCTGAACTTAGTAGGTATAAAATAAATGCTTTTTCTTGGTCAGAGATGATATAAAACAAGTTTTATCTTGTGGCATTGACTGAGAACCCAGGCTGTCAGCACTGAGAGTTGTTGAATCACTAAACCACAGTGCATTCTGTTCCAAGAAAATATTTATTTTGTTTAACAGGATTTTAAATTAGGGAGTGTTATCTCAACAGGTAGGATGAAGACCTGTGAGTCAATAAGCTCTGCATACACAGGTCTTTATTTTTGCATTCAAGAAAAGTTTCACAATGTTTCACTGCATTATTGTTATTGTCTCACTGTATAGGTATAAGTGAACACAAAGAAGTGTATTCATTTTTTTTTACTCAAAATATCTTTATATAGCTTGTGTAATAAAAGATGTCTTAATATTGCCAATACTTCAAAAAGGAAAGGAACTTGTTTTTTTTTAAACCAGATAATAGGACACATCAAAATGCTTCTAAAAATGAGCAATTCATAAAATCCAACGGTAGAAATACCAAGTTATTAAAATTTCTCATTTAGCATATTGTTTAAAATGGAAGAAAATGGCTATTGGCATTTCCCCAGCTTCCGCAATTGCTTTTTACTAAAAAGAATCAAAATAATGTTATTAGCAAAATTAATTTTCTAGTCTATCGTCTTTTCTTTTTTCCCTTTAAAATGACAGAATCTTAGGATTCCTTCCATTAAGAACTAATTGAAATGAATTTTTTCTCTTGTTACCAAATTTAACAGTTACAACTCATGTCATTAGACTTCAAATATGAGAAAACCATATAGTTGCAATTACTATTAATTTATCTAAAATAGTCTCGAAAACAGAAAAGATGTGTCACAAAACTGTTATATAATCATTCCAGTGAGTCACTCGTTGTATCCTTTTACTTCCCCGTCAAATGGTTCACGTACATTATTACTGATAGAAAAGGAAGATATTTGTCAACCTAATTAAACATTGGATCCCTCACTTAAAAGGCAAGCAAGTTACAGAGAAAGCGAAACACGTAGGGGCTTACTATTTATCTGGTTATAGGACCAGCCATAGTATTTTTGGCCTGTTACCACTTTCACCCCATAGTGAAGGGGTGAAATCTGACAGTAACCCTTGTCTCCCCTCCCCTGTGGCTTTCTCTGCATTTTCTCTCTTTGCTTCTTCACTGCAGATCCCTGGGGTTTTCTTGTGGTTCCATATCCACAGCTGGACATAAAGGTGATCTAATCAAAGTAAGTAATATGAAAGACCTATTCACTTACTGTGTGTGTTGGGATGAATAGTGGCCCCCAAAATTCACATTCACCTGGAACCTCAGAATGTGACCTTATTTGGAAATGGGTCTGTACAGACATCATTAGTTAAATTAAGGTGAAGTCATAATGGATTCAGATGGGGCCTAATACAACGACTGGTGTCCTTACAAGAAGAGGGAAGTGGACACAGAGGCAGTGATACACAAGGATGCAGGAGGAGAGAAGTCCATGTGCGGCTGGAGGCAGGCAGAGATCGGGGCATGCAGCCGCTAGCACAGGAACGCACGCACGGGCTGCTCTCAACAGCCAGAGGGGAGGAGGAAGAGACCAGGTCTTGCCTGGAGCCTGCAGGGGAAGGATGGCCCTGTCAACACCTTGGTTTCCGGTGTCTGGCCTCCAGAACTGTGAGGGAATACACTTCTGTTGCTTTAAGCCATCACATCTGTGGTAATTTGCTACAGCTGAACTGAAAGCATTAAAAAAAAAAAGACCTCTAGGAGAGAGCAATGTTTAATGCAAAGAGAAGAGATAACAGGTATATCTGGCATTAATAAAAACTCAGAGAAGAGATTTTTTTTGGGAAGTGGGCCTTCTGAGTTCCACTCAAATGAAACTTGGCATGTGCCCGCTTTCCTGCCAGAGGTGTGGGCCTGAGCGAGCAGAGTGGAGCCCTTTGCTAAGCATTATGGAGGGAAGAAAAGAAATGAAAAGAATGCATGCACTTTGGCATCCAGGGCACTCCAAAGACACCAGAAGTCCTGAGGTGAAAAATGCTGCCCTAGGTAACAAGAAACGCTAGCATAAAACCAAGAACAACAGGAGTACTAAGAGGGAATCTCAGAGTTCAAGAGAACTGCTTATCTCTATACACGACTCTTTCAAATCCAAGCAAAGTAACACCACACATCAAAAGTAATTCCAGGTGGCCGAAGAATTAAGTGCAAAAACATCAAATCACAAAGTTTAGAAAGCACAATATAGCATGTTAGGAGATAATATAGGACACAAAACAACTTACTAAGAATAATAATGGAAGAAATAAAAAAGAAAAATACTGGTAATTTTAGTAGGCAAAACTTTACATTTCTTATACTTTGTTAAATGAATGGCAATAACAAGCCAAAAAATATATTTTCAGCAAAAATATCTAACAATTGGTGAAGAGTCACACTGGGTAAAGAAACCATACAAATATATAAGAAAAATGCTAGCAAACGCAGGAAAATAAAAGAAAGAAAAAGTTAATGAAGCTATTTTTCCACACTCACTACTAATCAAAACATGTACATTAAAGTAACAATAGGTAAAACATTTAAATTAATAATTCACAGTGCTTTTACACACTGCTGGGAGATATATTAATTGCTATAACTTTTTAGTAAGTAATTTATTAGTACTTATAATAAGACTTAAAAATGTTAACACACCTATACCTTGTGATTCTACTTCTAGGAAATGTTTATAGAGCAATAACTAAAGAAGCAAAGATTTACTGACAAATATGTTTACGGCAGTGTTATTTATGATTAAATTTGCATACACCTCAACCAATCCAGGTAATTAAGTAAATTATGGAATATCCATATAATGAAACACCATTGATCCTTGAAGTCACAGAGGCAAAGCCTGTGATATAATAGCAGATTGAAAAGTAGAATAAAAAATTATGTATCAAATATGTTAAATAGCCAAGAACATACAGAAAGAAAATACACAAAAATCTTAATGGTGGTCACCTCTGGCTAAATGGATTATAAGTAATTTACATTCTCTGCTGTATTTTCCACAACTGTTATACATTCTCTTATAATAAGAAAAGTATTAAATTAAAGAGTTTTAAAACTCCTAATAGGCTCCTTGGGGAAGTCTAAATTAGGATTTTGAGTGGCAGTAGCAGAAAGTAAAACCCAGATGATGGAATAGAACTTTTTATATCATCCAATAAAAATTAATACACAGATTCTCCTGCCAGTCTCAATTTCTTTTTCCCAGTTCCTTAAGCCAGTGATTCCCAACCTACATTCTGGGACACTCCAGGTTATTGTCAATTATCTCACAAAAGTCACACTTTTTTTCTTGGCTAGCTTCCAAGACACCATTTGGTTTGAAAATTTGTAAGGAAAAAACATACTTGCAGGGAACTTCACCCTGTTTAAGACGACCAACATCTGTTTTGATGTTTGTCGGAGAATTAAAAAAGAATCTTAGAAAGGTAATTGTTCCGTGGTGGCAGCTAGATTGAGATGGAAACAGAAGAGCGAAGAATAATTTGGTTTCCTTTCCTCTTAGCATCACTTCAAAATCATTTATTCTGCTCCAACAGAGGTCAGGGTGCAAATAACCGAAGGGTTTCCGGGTCCATTTATTGCGTCTTTTCTCAGGGCTCTGTATCTTTCAGTCCTCATATAGCTTCGGCTTCTTTTTTGTAATCTACACACATTTCATAGAACAAATCAGTAAATGCGTAAAATGGAACTGGTAGGGATTTACAAGTAAATCTTTTATTTTTCACCCTGATTCTGGATAAAATCTTCTGATTTAGTAGTCCATAGTTTTCTTTTAGATCAGGAACAGGCAGGCCATAGCAATATAGGCCACATCTGGCCCACTGCCTGTTTCTATAAAGTTTTATTGGAACCAGCACAGAGTCGCTATAATACAGAAGTGTCTTTGGCTGCTTTTGTGGCACAGTGGTGGAACCGAGCAGCTGCCACGCAGCCTGGATGGCTCGCCCTGCCTCACTCACTGCCCGGCCCAAACAGAGGGCATGTGCTGACCCCTGCTGTAGGTCGTAGACTCTTACAAGCTTGCTTGGCAGAGTACCTTCTTTTTGCATTTGTATCACCTTCATTGATGAGGAATAAGCACTCTTAAACCACTAATAACTGCTAACAGATAATTATAATGCAACATAAGCTCAAGTTTATCCAAGTGTAGATCAATTCAAAGACAGGAAAAATTCACCCGTAGTCCTAGATGTAGGTCCAAATCTGAATAATTCTTCGATCTACTTCATCTTCTGTGCTGTTGTGGTTCTCCTCCAAGATGTCCCCCGTGACCCTCTCCCCCGGTATCTATGCCTGTGTGTAGTTCCCTGTCACACACAGGTGACGCTGTCTCAATTCCAAGACGAGGTCACAAGCCTGTGGCTGCTCTCTCACTGCTGGCTCCAGAGAAAGGCAGCTTCCCTGTCATCCTGTGGAGACACCCACAGGGCAAGGGACTAGGACCTCCAGCCAATAACCAGGGAGGAGCTGAGGGCTCCTGACTAGAGCCACGGGAATGAACTTGCAAATGAATCCTCCAGCCCCACAGCTTGACTGCCACCTGTGAGAGATCTGAGCTGCAACCACCCAGCTGAGCTGCTCCTGAACTCCTGACCTGCCCAAACTGGGAGATGATAAAGATGTGTTGTTTTAAGCCCCTGATTGCAGGGGTATTTTAGAAATGAATTCACTTATCTCTGCTACCACTTACATATCCTGGTTTCTAGCTGTTAAGAGTCACCTGCACAAGGACTGTCAGCCACAAAGCGTGGTCCTAGAAGTGGAGCATGAGTTAGACCTGGCTCAGGCCAGGGAAATGATAAATGTCATGGGCTGCAAACAAACCGGAGGCTTTCCTGCAGACTATAAAAGCTCCATGTGCATGCCAGCCGCTAAAGCAGGTTCCTCCACTCTACGGCTATAATGACACTGGCCAAAAATGGAAATGACTGAGATACTGTGTGGGCCCCCAAAACAAGACCACGTTCACAGCGGAAGGACTGAAACCCACCAGAATGTGTCAACAGCCAAACTCCCAACATGTCGGGGGAACTGAGCTCAAACTTCTCAGACCAGATCAGGCTTCCGAGCAGCTCTCAGTCCCCTTTCTACTTTTACCAGATGAGGACAACGATAACAAAAATACTTACATTTCTGGAGCATTTTGTAATTTGAAAAGTAATGTTTTTATGTGTATTATATCTTTAATCCTCACAGCAACCTGACTCGTAGGTTTAAAGTAAGAGTCACCTTACTTTTTGTAAAAGGAGAAAGAGAATATTGGTATAAGATGAGAAAAGTAGCATCTAATTATTTTTGAGAGGTGCTGGGATATTTTAAAGAGAATACGTAATGCCCAGAAGTTTAAGGGCCTCATGACCAGGATTCCAGGTGAGAACTCCCCGTTTTTCCCACTGGTCCAGTACCCAGAGCACACTCACTGGAATAACTTCTGTGTGTGTACTGGAGTATGACATTCCTGACCCACAGTTCAAGCCCTCCCATAACCTGATAATTACCCTGAGAACATACTCAGTCCTTACAGGGTGGGTCCTGTGTGTCCTTCATCTCCGTGCCCCCACAGCTTGTCCTACAGTGAATTTACAGTGAAAGCACTCCACCTCCCATAAAGGGAAGGAGGGAGGCAAACAGGAAGGGGATGAAGAAGGGGTTTGAAGTACAAAATGGTTTTCTTCAAACTACAAGACCTATGGTCTTACAAAACATATTTTAAAAAGTCGTGTAATTTCTCTTGCTGAACTTCCTTCTATTTAAGATTTCTGTGGTGACCAAAATCAGGCAGGAATCATTAATGGAAGAATAAAGTAGGGGAGAAAAGCTCCTATTTGAATTAATGGTGACTCATCCCCTAAGGAATCTAGGTTATGAGGTACAATTAAGAGACTATGTTTATTGGAATATTTCAGTCCCAAAGAGCTTCAGGAGACAAGAGGCATCTAGAAGACGGCGATGGTTTTGCCACGCTGAAGTTAACATTCTGGTCCAGTACGAACGTAATTGGTATTTATAGTGCTGTTACCTATAAAACAGGGCCCGGCCCACAAGCACTTATAATCTAATTGATGCGTAAACAAACAGTGTAAAGAAACCCCTCAGTGTCAACACAACCGTGGGTGGCAAACTCAGCATGCCATCTCACCCAGTAATAACATGGGATGCTGTGAGTCCAGAGTGGCCCCACACCAGCTCTCGGCCCTGACAGAATTCCCAGAAATCCAGCCAAACCTTGGTACAATGAGTGCTGCAGCATACAGAGATATTCCGAGTGAGCCTGGGCACCTTCACAGGACAAGCTCAGTGACCAAACATTTAAAATGCTCAAAAACAAAAATACAACACACCACAAAACAATGTGGTCATTTCCGCACAGACCCTCCCTCCTCCTGGTATAATATTCCCACCTGTATGCAGGTTATATTAAGTCAATTACATAGATCCCAATGCCATGTTCAGGTTGGTGTATTTGTTTAACAGAAACAAGAAATTTTTGTGCCCACGTGGGTTTATAACTTCCAAATCTTAGAGTCCCTCTCAGGCATGGTTCCCAAGACGGTTTGGAATCTGAATGTTTTTGCTTAGAAAGCCTATGTGAAGAAAGCATCCGAATGGGATGAAAGATGCCACTGTCCACCTAAGAATGTGCTTATACATCACTTAGGAGGGTTGTAGGTCATTTAGAGATCGGTCCAAAGTAGGGATTGGGACGCTAAATGGGAGGGCAAGGTGGACACGTTTTTAGGAGGCTGTGGTAACTAGTCTCTAGAGACCACCCCAAGGATTCTCCCATCTTGGTAGTGCGTTGCTTCTCACATCAAGGGGTGGAATTCTTTTCCTCTTTTGAGTTGCCTTGAGAGATGTGCAGCTCCCCTCGGGGAGAAGCCACACGAAGAGGAATTGTCAGGGGAACCTTGGAACCTAACCAATAGCTAGAACTGAAGCCCTGGACACATGGCTGCAGTAGAATTGCCCCCACCAGCTCGCAGCTGTTTTAGCGGAGTTGTCAGGCATGCAGCGAAAAGAGCCATGGTAGAAGTACCAGCCTCAGCAGACGTCACATAGAGCAGAGACACGCTGATCCCACAAGCCCCATTCAATTTCCAATTGTTAAAAGCAATACGATTATTGTTATTGTAAGTCACCAAATTTGGGCATAGATTTGTACAGCAATAGACAACCAAAACAGGCTGAAGTCACACAGTCTTCTGCTATAATCACTTTCCAAAAAATGTCATGGTTGCTCATTTTTTAACTGCAATCATCCACAGAAAACCCAGTTGTTCTAAGAATTTATTAAGAAAAACCTGGAGTCTGAGTAGATACACTATCCTTTTCTATCCTTTCTGGACAGAAAAACCCATGTTTCTATGATACATACATTTCAATAGTTTCACCTTATTTTAATGAATAGAGCAGTAGGGCAGGACAGAGAATCAGCCATGGTAAGCACTTAAGATAATTGCAGTTTAAATATTAATAACTACCTTTCATTGGGTGATCACTACAGCCCGAGCACTATGCTAAGTGCTTTACATCTATTATCTCATTTAATCCTTACAACAAACCTCTGAGATAGATGTTATTACCACATTTTATTCGGAGGAGGAGACCAATGCTCAAAGAGATTAAACAATTTGCCTGATGAGAACGTCACACAGGAAGTTGCGGAGCTGCGATTTGGACTCAGCGGGCTTAACTCAAAAGCCATTTAACCATCGAATGTATTACACAGCCTCCACTTTCACAGTCAAATAGTTTCATTATTCAGATACTTTCATGCTCAGAGAGGAAGGTATCCCACAGTGATCAGAGCTGCAAATACAAGCCATATTTGGGACTTAAGTAAGTGACTCAAGATATTTTGTATGCAATTTGACATCCTTGTGCATTGTGACTGTGGTATTTGGTCAGATTTGTTATATAATTCTGGCAGGGGATAGAAAATGTCCCGATACAGACTATGGGCATCTGTCTTTTTGCTAGTTGATATTTCATAGAAGATCTTTGGTATGTAAAAGGGACAATGGAGGCACAACCATTTGACTCCAGTGACTTATCCAGACCAGCCCTCCCGTGAACTTCAGCATTTAAGTGGCTCTCTGCTTTGGCTGACCCTGCCCACCACACCTATTTTCTCACTTCTTTCAAAAACACACACTCACCCTCACACAAATACAAGCTGTCCACTCATTATTCAGAGAGGACCCCGATCAGCAAATCTATAGATGGTGATATATGTCCTCCAGAGCCAGAAAATGGAAGGGAACAAAAAGAACATTTTTTTGTCAAAGGGTAAAGTTTTCAGGTTATCAATGCTGCTGGCCATACAAAATAGGTTTGTTTGTTTTTTTATTTCAAAAAGTTTAAAACACTGTGAAAGTCCCCCAAAAGAGTTGTTCTCAAACCAAGCAAATGGCTAGTTTTGGTTGCTTCTAGAACCTCAATGAGCAACTTCACAAAAGATCAAGGGAAAGGATACTCTCACTGGTCTGATAAAAAGTTGGAGGAGAAGCCACCACACCTCAGAACACCATATCTGTTACATCCACAAAGAAACCCGCAGCCTCTCAGCTTTGCCAGATCGCACTCAAATTTAGGATGATGCTTTGATGTGTGCAAGGGACAGTGATCTGAAAGACTGATATGCTTGCTGCGTGCCAAACATTTGTGTGTCATTGCGTCTTTAAAGTGATAGGAGAATCTGATTTGGTATCAGGGGACCTTACTTAAAATACCATCTCTGCCACATCTAGTATTTCCTTGGCCAAGACACTTAATCTGACTTTCAGATTCTTCACCTACAAAGTAAGGATGATGATATGACATGCCACCAAGTTGTTATAAGATTTCGATGATATAGTGCTTGTGAAAGCACTTTATCCCCCTGATGGTGCAGCCCAAGTTGTAGAGGACACAGTGGGAAAACATGGGGGGAGTTTGAACAGCATGGAGAGAAAACTGCCATGATGAAGGATGACCTGAGGGGCTGGGCTTCTGTTGGTGACTGAGGCGGACAGGTGGGCGGGGCCCAGCAGGGTTAGTAGTAATTGGTCTCTTTAGGAGAGATGGGTGATCAAATCTCACTGCAGCCTCCGTTGGGGTTGGTCTGGTGCAGTGGGGATGGGGGGTCGGAGAACAGGGAGCTCTGCATGCTCCCTGCATGTTTGTTAAAATGTGTTCAATGAGTGAATAAATAGAAACGATTCTGGCTTTTCACTGGAGTAGAATGGTCATGTGAGTCTGTGGCATCATTAGATTTTTATTAAAATGTACATTGTTAACTTTTGTATTTTTATTTGGAAGTTCAGGAAAAGCCAGTTGATTGATTGTCTTTCAAAGAGGGTACCAAATAGGAGGAAAACCCCACATTTTATTGTGCTTGTGTTCCTAGAAAAGTTGTATGGATAAGGAGTTTTATACACCAAATATTATTTACAGCTTGCTAGTTAAAGGAAGTTAAGTTCTATTGCAAAGTGGAGAATCCTTTGTAATACAAATGGTCCTGGGTTGCCTTGTTTCTGTAGTTTTGCTTTCGATATGTTAGATTATCTTAAATCATATCACATGAGAGGGAGGTGGAGGAGGGAGAGAAAGGAGGAGAAAGAAGAGAGACGAAAGTTACAGTGAGTTAAACACCCCAGTCTTTTACAAATAGCACCGCCATAGTTCAATTACAAAGGCTCATTGTAGCCACACTTAAATCATTTTAGTGCTTTTGTGCGTCTCTCGTGTTGATGAATAGGCATAAATGCTGTTTCTGTTCAGAGTTTTACATGAAAATTGCTCAATACATAAACATTTTTTCCTATAGAATTAATCCCAAAAAGGTAAAAGAAGAAGTTGAATGAACTATAGCTGGGCAATACCTTAGCAAAATCTGTCTGTTGTAAAAATGTCTTGTTCATAAAGATAATCAACTCCAGCACTTATTTCGATGAGTCCAGCTCCTTTTAGTCTGCAGGTGAAATCAAGACCCTCTACTATTTCAGTCCAGACTATGATTCTCAAGATCAGTTCATTATTTTCCACAGATCCAAGGGTCATTAAAAGTTCAATGAGTTTTCCCCACACACCAAGAATTACAGTAGGGCAGCAAAATACCAACTGGTGGCATTGTGGTCTCCAGGAGTTATTGAACTTGTCTATAGGAGCTACTCACTTTGAGAGTATGCTAGTCACCATCCACCTTGGAAGGCCTTTAAAAAGTATCTACCTGCTTCCCCCTCCTTTATCATTCATTTCAACACCTACTGAAATGAACACTATTCATTTCACAGAAGTGAAGCTCCTGAAAAGGGTGATCACGTGAGTCGTATTATTTTCAGAAAGTTAATCCCCACCCTTGTTGGAAGCATTTTTACACCTTTATCTACCTGTTGAATCAGTCCCACTACTTGGAAAGAACCGCTGGAAGGTAAGGACCACCTTTCGTCACCTGCAGCAGTCCACATATTAAACACTATGGAAGAGACAGTACACAAAGGGTGTATGAATTGTCCCAAGTTAGAGTGATGGAAGCACTGAAAATATGTGCTTTCTGTTCCTGAAAAAAAACGAAACAAAAATCTATCTACTAGATTCTTGACAACGCTGCCACCTAAGGAGCTTTATTTGCCAATGTTGCCCAAATAATATTTAACGTACTTTTTAAGCAGGGAGCTCAGAATTCTAAGCTTCCACATTACTTTTTTTTAAAAAAGGGAGAGTGTGATGGAGGAAAAATGGAATAGGTCAGATTAGCCACAAAAAGGGAGCACAATTATCTGGAAAAAGGAGAATTATTTGTTAAAAACGACTACAATTTTAGCTCTGGCTAATGTGGGTCAGTAGATTGAGTGCTGGCCTGTGAACCGAAAGGTCACCAGTTTGATTCCCAGTCAGGGCACATGGCTGGGTTGCAGGCCAGGTTTCTACAAGAGGCAAACACTGATGTTTCTGTTGCACATCAATGTTTCTCTACCTCTCTTTCTCTTTCCCTTCCCCTGTCTCTGAAAATAAATAAATAAAATCTTTTTTAAAAAAAAACTACTACAATTTTGAATTCATAAAAATACAGTTTTTTGCAACACTAGTAAGAATAATGTTGACAGGACAGCTAATGAAAGGTCAAATCGTGAAGATATTTATATGACTCTACCTAACTTTTTAAAAAAGATATTATTTATTTATTTTTAGACAGAGGGTACAGAGAGAGAAAGAGAGGGAGAAAAACATCAATGTGTGGTTGCCTCTTGCTTGCCCCCTATTGGGACCTGGCCCGCAACCCAGGCATGTGCCCTGACTGGGAATCAAACTGGTGACCTTTTGGTTTGCAGGCCAGCATCCAATCCACTGAGCTACACCAGCCAGTGCTCTACCTAACTTTTTAAAAATATTAAATATGAGATACCAATTTTCTCAAGCTATGCAGATAGGGATACACTTAGAAATAGGATAAATAGGTATTATACTAAAATTAAAAAGTCATAGTTTTAAAAAAATTTAGTTATTATAATTTATATTCTAGAAGTAGACAACATTAATTGTATAATCAGAATGATGTTAAAAATATTTAACAACCAATGAGATACCAGCTAATTAAAATAGACACACAATCAATCCAAAGGGAAGTTGAACAGTATATTTTATCGGTGGGCATCAATTTTGCACATAATAGAATAATTTATAGCCATTAACCCTTTCTTTGAGAAATAATTAGTCACTTGGAAAATTCTCATAATACATTTTAAGTGAAAGGTGAAGGGCCTTTTAATATATGCACATATTCATACAGAATAATTCTATTTCCCTCCAAAAATATACAACATAACATGCATAGGGGGGAAAGCTAAAAAAAAAAAAACTACCAAAATGTTGAAAATGATTCAACAACTATCTCTGAAGAATGGGAATTTCTTCTTTTCATCTCTGTGCATTTATAAAATTCAAAAATAAGTACATGTTATTTTTAATGGGAAAATATAATTTAAAAGAGTAGAAATCAAAAGATCTGTCATTAAGGGTTCCAACACATTCCTGCCAAAAACAAGAGAATCTATATTACACTCCAAAGTCCTCATTCTTTGCGTCTTTAAAGTGATAGGAGAATCTGATTTGGTATCAGGGAACCTTACTTAAAATACCATCTCTGCCAGGGATTGTCTTCTTTTGATTACCAAACTTGTAAAATGCATCATTTACACGTACTGCCTGCATTTCCTCAGCATCTACTCATACCTTAACTCCTCACTGGCCAGTTTCTGGCCCTATCACTCTATGAAAACCCAACTCTCAAGTGTTTCCAATGATCCCTTCATCACTACATTCAAGTCTTTGCTCAGTCTTCATTCTTCTTGAACTCACTGCACTTTTTTTACTTCATTCTCAGAATTCTTTCCTCCCATGGCCCCATGATGCTGTGGGTCCTAGCTCATGGTCTGCTTTTGCTGATAATAGGACTTTTCAGTTTCTTGCCCTTCTTCTACTTCCCACCTCCAAACTGGGCTCCTCGAGGCTCTCTGGCCTCTTCTTCATCCTCTTCTCCCTGATGTGTTTAGCCCAGCCTTAGTCCTGCCTCACCCTGAAGGATCCCCTCTGAGAAGGAAGTATGGAGAGATGAACAGTAAACAGGGAAATAGGGGGTGGACTGATTAGATGCCATTCAGCCATTCTGTTGTTCATCAAACCCGTTTTGAGATATTCTGGTGTCAGGAAATATATTAGGAACAAGAGACTCAAAAACAAGGCTCCTGCCCTCAAGAGTTTACCAACTGAGTTCTGGCCAAGATGGAGGTGTAGGTAGACATGCTTTGCTTCCTCGCACAACCAAAAGAAGGATAATAACCAATTTAAAAACAAAAAA
>PVKM010023689.1:0-13228 GCA_004027735.1 Carollia perspicillata | reverse complement strand
TCCAGTTCCATCCATGCTGTTGCAAAGGGTAGGAGCTCCTTCTTTCTTTCTGCTGCATAGAATTCCATTGTGTATATGTACCATAGTTTTTGGATCCATTCATTTACTAATGGGCACCTAGGTTGCTTCCAGCACTTGGCTATTGTAAATTGTGCTGCTATGCACATTGGGGTCCATAGGTTCTTCTCGATTGGTGTTTCAGGGCTCTTAGGATATAATCCTAGCAATTAAAAAATGGGCAAAGGACTTGAACAGACACTTCCCAAGGAGGACATACAGAGGATCCAGAGACACATGAAAAGATGTTCAGTATTGCTAGCTATCAGAGAGATGCAAATTAAAACAAAAATGAGATACCACTTCACACTTGTCAGAATGGCCATCATAAAAAAAGCAACAAACAGCAAGTGTTTAAGAGGCTGTGGAGAAAGACATGTTTTTCTTAATCACTCTCTGCTCTGGCTCCATGAAACTTCAATATGTTAGCATGTCTGTTTATGTACACGGCCCTTTGAAAGGCTACAGACCACTGTAATAATTAAGATGTTGTTGTCCCACTTCGAGAGTGTGCAATCTAAGGTCAGTTCCTTCACACATTTTCCAGAATCTGTCTCCTCCCTCAGGGTCTTCTCTTCCTCACTTACCCTTGTTCTCCTGCAACCCAGCCTCTTCCTCTCACTGGCTCTACTGGTCACCCACTTCCAGCTATGGCCCTCTCTCTGTTCCCTTCCTGTCCTTATTTCATGAAAGGCATGCTGCACTCTTGATCTGCACACTGCCTCTCTCTCTCTAATGAACCTGTTCTTTATAATACCACAAATGAACTGTGTCCCGCTCCACCACTTGCTTAGGAGATAGCAAAACTGAATGCTGGGTGTTCACCACAACTGTTTCTAGCAAGTTGGAATTGTTCAAGAACCATGAATGTTGAGTAACACTGGTATGCCTACTCTAGTGTACCTAAGACTCTGTCAACTAAAGAATAACAGGGCTTATCTCAACCAACCATGCACAAACCTATGTAGTCAATCTAGCCCCTGCCTGGCACCCCCTTTAAAAATCTTTGACTTACCTCTCTCTATGACAACTCAGTCAATGTTTTGTGTGGTGTATTCCTCTATCTAACCAGTAAAGACAGTCAGCTGTGTTGATTATTTTTCTTTTATTTGTTTTATTTTGTTACTGGCTTTTTTAAATTCTAGTAGTCATTTATCTTTTGCATTCTTTTCTTAGTCTCTAACCCATAGAAATAAAACTATTAAATATATAAGGATATAAGTACAAACATGTCCTTTGTAGCATTCATCTTATGTCAGAAAAATGGAAACAACTGAATACTCACCAATGGAGGGATGGTTGAGTGCACTGTGGAGTACCATGCACCTGTTTAAAAGAATGAGCCAGATGTATAACTAGTCAGCCACAGTGGTTTCCAATAGGTATATCTCTTAAATGAGAAAAACAAACTTCAGGAAAATGTATACAGTGCAACACAGATTTTTCCAATAACCCAAACCAAGCACTCCTAGAAGAGTGTTCAAGATTGAAGATGATTCTGTGAGTCCATAAAACTTTGAGCAGATGCTTTGGGCTTAACCTGGGCATACCCACTAGGAGTGGGGCAGCAGTGACAGTGGAAAGGAGACAGGCAGCAAATGTGCAAGACTCTGCCAGCTTTTATTTCTCTGAATGAACATAGCTCTCTGGAAGAAAACCTTCTTTGACTCTTCTCTGAGCCATGAGTGTCCCTTCTCCAGCACCTTTTTGATGTCCTTCAAAGGCTGTCCCTTCACCACCACACCCTTCCTATGTCCCACCCCTACCCAATATACCCTTGGTATGCAGAGCTGATGAATGAGAGGAAGGGGTTAAATCTGCATAAAGGGTCTGGAAGAAAAGAAGTTGAAACTGGAATTATTTTTTGCATTGTTCAATGTTAATTAAGTTCCTCTGAAAGATTGGAAAGGTTCTAGTAGAGATCCACTGGCAGGAAAGAACACTGAAAGTGCCAGGAGGGAAACGTCTGTCAGGAAAGTGGTCTGGTTAAGTGATCAAGCTCAACACCAAGGCCTAAAGGTTTAAGTGGCTGAGGCTGGACAGGGTCCTGGCACAACCCCTTAGCACTATAGTCAAGCTTGGCAACCTTGCCCAAGCCTGCATGAACTAAGAGTTTGGAAGCTCAAGTACATGTCACTCATGTGGCCTATACAGGGTTCCTGCAGCAATAAAAAGTGACCCATTAGACTGTGCAGGATAATGTTCCCCCAATTACAAGGACAGAAGCAAGCAGTGCTGGGCTTCCTACAAATAGAGATGGGTGGATAGTCAAATTACTAATTAGAAAAACAGATGATACAATTTCTACCATGAAATCAGATCCTATATTTCCTTTTTTAAAGATTTGACTTATTTTTAGAGAGAAGGGAAGGGAGGGAGAAAGAAAGACAAACATCAATGTGCGAGAGAAACACCAATCAGTTGCCTCTAACACACCCCCAACTGGGGACCTGGCCTGCAACCCAGGCATGTGCCCTGACTGGGAATCAAACCTGTGACCTTTCCATCTGCAGGATGACACCCAATCCACTGAGCCACACCAGTCCAGGACAGATCCTATACTTCCATAGTTTAAAGTTACATAGTTTAACCAAAGGGCTACTGGTTGGATTCCCAGTCAGGGCACATGCCTGGGTTTCAGGCCAGGTCCCCAGTAGGGGGCGTGCAAGAGGCAATCACACATTGATGTTTCTCTCCCTCTCTTTCTCACTCCCTTCCCCTCTCTCTAGAAATAGATAAAATCTTTAAAAATAAAAAAATAAAGTTACATAGTTTATTATACCACATGTGTATGTCCAATTTGTCCTCAAGGAACAAATACAAATTAAGGTAGCCCCATGCCAAATATGGGCTCCAAACACTCATACAGCAGGGACAATGGAGTTATCCTATAAATTTCAGGGGTGTCCAACCTGCCGCCCACAGGCCACATGTGGCTCTCGGGATGGCTATAAATGTGGCCCAACACAAAATCATAAATTTACTCAAAACCTTGTTTTGCTCATCAGTTTTTGTTAGTGTTTGTGTATTTAATGTGTAGCCCAAGACAATTCTTCCAGTGTGGCCCAGAGATGCCAAAAGATTGGACAACTGTCTAAGTTGGCTGCAGTTGGAGCCACACTGGCATAGAAGGAAAGGGATGAAATTATTATTGTGTTTAGAAAAACACTTGAATAATCTTTTTTTATCTATGAAATGTAAGGTCCAGTACCTTCACCCATACCTTCTGGGGGAATAATTGTGAAAGAAACTTTGATGAAGAAGCTAAATTGTTGTGCGAAGCGAGATAATGAGAATGTGGTAGTCGGTCACTCACACTGGGCCCTGGGAGTCTGGAAAGCGTACAGCTTTGGCATGCATATGTGGTGAACATGAACTTCCCTTCTGCAAAAGGCCCAGGCAAAATCAGGCCCCTGATCCTTCCTGTGGCATACAGAAGAACTAAATGTTAACTGTGAGGACAAATAAAAATTTCTATTTTATCTTTTTAAAAGATTTATGTATTTATTTTTAATGTATCTTACTGATTTTGCTATTACAGTTGTCCCATTTTCTCCCCTTCATTCCCCTCTATCCTGCACACCTTCTCCCACCCACATTCCCCCCCTTTAGTTCATGTCCATGTGTCATACTTATTAAGTTCTTGGCTTCTACATTTCCCATACTATTCTTACACTCTCCCTGTCAATTTTCTACCTACCGTCTATGCTACTTATTCTCTGTACCTTTTTCCCCCTCTCTCCTCCACTCACTCCCCTATTGCTAACCCTCCATGTGACCTCCATTTCTGTGGTTCTGTTCCCATTCTAGTTGAATCCTTAGTTTGTTTTTGGTTTTGGTGTGGTTAATAATTGTGAATTTGCTGTCATTTTACTATACGTGTTTTTTATCTTCTTTTTCTTAGATAAGTCTCTTTAACATTTCGTATAATAAGGGCTTGGTGATGATGAACTCCTTGAACTTGACCTTATCTGAGAAGTGCTTTATCTGCCCTTCCATTCTAAATGAAAGCTTTGCAGGATAGAGCAATCTTAGATGTAGGTCCTTGCCTTTCATGACTCAGATTACTTCTTTCCAGCCCCTTCTTGCCTGTAAGGTCTCTTTTGAGAAATCAGCTGACAGTCTGATGGGCATTCCTTTTAGTTAACTCTCTCATTTTGCCTTGCTGCTTTTAAGATTCTCTCCTTAACTTTAATCTTGGGTAATGTAATTATGATGTGCCTTGGTGTGTTCTTCCTTGGGTCCAACTTCTTTGGGACTCTCTGAGCTTCTAGGACTTCCTGGAAATCTATTTCCTTAGCCAGAATGGGGAAGTTCTCCTTTATTATTTGTTCAAACAACTTTTCCACTTGTTGCTCTTCCTCTTCTCCTTCTGGTAGCCCTATAATTCAGATGTTGGAATGTTTAAAGATGTCCTGGAGGTTCCTAAGCTTCTCCTCATTTTTTTTAATTCTTTTTCCTTCATTCTTTTCTGATTGGATGTTTCTTCCTTTCTTCTGGTCCACTCCATTGATTTGAGTCCCAGTTTCCTTCCCATCACTATTGGTTCCCTATACATTTTGCTTTATTTCACTTAGCGTACAGAAGAACTAATGAAGAACTAATGAATAAGGCATAGCCTTCATTTTTTCATCTAATTTGCAACCCAATTCAACCAATTCCATGAGCATCCTGATTACCAGTGCTTTGAACTGTGCATCTGATAAGTTGGCTATCGCTTCACTGCTTAGTTGTATTTGTTCTGGGGCTTTGATCTATTCTTTTGCTTGGGCCTTTTTTTTTTTTTTTTTTTTTTTTTTTTTTTTTTTTTTTTTTTTTTTTTTTTTTTGTCTTGTCATACCTGTTACGTAGTGAGGGGTGGAGCCTTAGATGTTCACCAGGGTAGGGTAATCCACAGTGCTGGGTTGTGGCACTGTATGTGGGGGAGGAGTCCGAGATGGAACAATGGTGCTTGCTTGGCTCCCTGCTGGATTTCAGTTATTTTCCCTACTTCCCATAAGCAAATTGGGCCCTTCCACTGCTGATTCCCGTGTGGGTGGGTTTGTGTACTTCCTGGGTCTCTCCAATGAACTCTCCTGTGAGGCTAGGAGTTTCTCCTGGCACCTCAGTCCCCACAGGTGTTCTCAATTGATGTTTTGAGGCTTTATTTCCCCATGCTGGGACCCTGGGTTATACTGTTTGTCTCACTCCCCAGTTTCACCTGGTTTATCTGCACACGAATGTGGGACTGCCCGGTCAGCCAGCTGCCTTGCACACTGCACCACTCCACAATCTGCCACCTTGCTGGGACCTCCAGCTGCCTCTTTACACACCCGGGGTCCACCAGCCGCCCTGCCATGAGCCCTTTCTGTCCTGGCTCCTCAACTCTGCCCCTCCTATGGATCTGGATAAAGGTGTCTACTTTAACTCCTTGGTTGTCGGACTTCCATACAGTTTGATTTTCTGTCAGTACTGGCTGTTCTTTGTTTTTAAATTTGTGTTGTCCTTATTTTGGTTGTGTGAGGAGACAGTGTGTCTACCTATGCCTCCACCTTGGCCAGATGTCCTATGTATTTATTTTTAGAAAGAGGGGAAGGGAGGGAGAAAGAGAGGGAGAGAAACATCAATGTGTGGTTGCCTGTCATGCGTCCCCTACTGGAGACTTGGCCTGTAACCCACACATGTACCCTGACTGGGAATCAAACTAGAGACCTTTTGGTTCACAGGCCGGCACTCAGTCTAGAGCCACACCAACCAGGGCAGGTCAAATAAAAACTTTATTTATAAAAAATTACAAAAATTTATAAAAATTACAACTAAAATATAGAACAACCATCACTCAGGAACATCAGAAATTGAGTTGAATGGGAGTCTGACAACTGCAGAATTGAAGAAACCACATCTATTGAAACTGATAGGAGAGCCACGGAGGTGGAACGGGCTGGCCCCACACCCACGTGGATAAAAATTTGGAAGGGATGTCTTGGGAGTGAGTAGTCCCAGACCTACCAGGCCCCTCAGCCCAGGATTCCAGTGCCAGGTAGATAAGTCTCCTTCTGGCAGAGAAAACAGGCTGGAACTGAGTCAGTAGAGGAGGCTGCTAGAGCCCTAAGTAGTTCCTTTTGGGGAACCCACACACGGACTCACCTACTCAGACTTGCTCCCTCTGAGCTCCAGCACCGGGTGGCAGCTTGAAGAGCACCAGGTGTATACAGGGAGAGACTGAAGTGTCTGGCATTGGAGTGAGCAGAGGCCATTATCCCTTTGCTGAGCCCTTGCCCCAAAGAGTGAATAGGCTGATACCATATCTGAGACTCCATCAACCTGGCTAACACCATGTGACCCACCTTGAATATCCACAGAGGCTCTACCCCACAGGTGGCAAACACAAGGCCTGAGAGCCAAATCTGGCCCTCCACCTTGTTTTATACAGCCTGGCAGTTTGTTTCTACCCGGCAGCAGTGCCGAGCTCCTTGCCCCTAGTTAAGGAGTAACTGTAACATTTATATAGTCCTAAAATTATATTCAGCCCTTTGAAGGCAACCACAAGGCTGATGTGGCCCCCAATGAAAATGAGTTTTGATACCCCTGATACCCCATCCAACTTCCAGGACCACCCAAGCTTCTTTTCCATAAGAACAGCTGGTCGTGGCTTCTAAATCCTATTAAATAAGCAACAGCTGGCTTCATTGAGCCCTAGAAGCAGCCAGATTAGAGTCACAGCTTGGCTTCCCCTGGAAGTCTACAAGCTCAGCACAAGTAGCAGCCATCTCAGATTGCTTTATAGCTCAGGAAGGGTGACCCTGAGCAAAACACGGGTGGGAGCTCACCCTGGCCTGCACCACCCAGGAAACAACAGGGCCTGGACACCCAGTGGATAGCTACAGACCACATCAGAGCACCACCACCCTGCCCCTGCACAGCTGATCCTCCACAGAGGGTGGAGGTTGGTGGACAGTGGTCACAGCCAATCCTTACAGCTGACTGGTCTGGGTAAATCCCTCCCATTGATCTGCCAATAGCAACCAAGGCTCAACTACAAGAGGAAGGTGTACTCAGCCTACACAAAGAGTGTACCTCAAGTACCCAGCTTGAGTGATAGAGGAGGCTGTGCCACTGGACCCTACAGGACACCTACTACATTAGGCCACACCACCAAGACATGGAGTCAAAGCAGCTCTACCCAATACATAGAAACAAACACAGGGAGGCTGTCAAAATGAGGAGACAAAGAAATATGGTCCAAATGAAAGAACTGATCAAAACTCCAGAAAATGAGCTAAACACAATGGAGATGAGAAATCTATCAGATGCAGGGTTCAAAACACTGTTTATAAGGATGCTCAAGGAACTTAGTGAGGACCTCAGCAGCATAAAAAAGACCCAGTCAGAAATGAAACATACACTAATCGAAATACAGAACAATTTACAGGGAGACAACAGTAGAGTGGAGGAAGCCAAGAATCAAATTAATGATTTGGAACAAAGGAATCAAAAAACAACAACATAGAACAATAAGAAGAAAACAGAATCCAAAAACATGGGAATAGTATAAGTAGCCTCTGGGACAACTTTAAAAGGTCCAACATTTGCCTCATAGTGGTGCCTGAAGAAGAGAAAGAGGAAGAAATTGGAAATCTATCTGAAGAAATAGTGAAAGAAAATTTCCCTAACTTGAGAAGGAAATAGATATGCAAGTTCAGGAAGCACAGATAGTCCCAATTATGATGAATGAAAAAAGGCCCACACCAAGACACATCATAATTAAAATACCAAAAGTTAAAGATAAAGAGAGACTCTTAGAAGCAAGAGAATAGAAGTTAGTTACCGGAAGGTTGCCAGATGGCAGAGGGGAGAGGGAGAATGGATGAAGAGGTGAGGGGATTAAGAAGGGCAAATAGGACTTCTAGTCAATATTGAGGGGTAGGTAGAAACACTTTGCCTCCTCACACAACCAAAAGAAGGACAACAACACATTTAAAAACAAAAAATAGCTCTGGCTGGCATAGCCCAGTGGATTGAGCGTGGGCTGTGAACCAAAGTATCGCTGGTTTGATTCCCAGTCAGGGCACATGCCTGGGTTGCAGGCCAAGTCCCCACTTGGGGGCACACAACAGGCAACCACACATTGATGTTTCTCTCCTTCCCTTCCTCTCTCTCTAAATATAAATAAAAATAAAATCTTAAAAACAAAATAACCAGAACTGCCAGAAAATTGAACTGTATGGAAGCCCGACAACCACGGAGTTAAAGAAGAAGTATGCATTCAGACTGGTAGGAGGGGCAGAGACAGGCAGCTGGGATGGAGAGGATGCATGGCAAGGTGGCAGGTGGAGGACCAGGTGGGTGAGGCGGCAGCTGGTGGTCTCACATTTGTGTGCAGGTAAACTGGGAGTAACATCCGGGGAGTGAGAGAGACCATGCAACTTGGGGTTCTAGGGCAGAAAAAGAAAGTCTCAAAACCTCTGGTTATAAAAAAAACCTCTGGGGGTTGTGGCGGTGGGAAAAACTCCCAGCCTCACAGGAGTTTGTTGGAGAGGCCCACAGGATCCTAGAACATATAGAAACCCACCCACCCAGGAATCAGTACCAGAAGGGCCTAACCCAATTTGCTTGTGGGTAGCAGGGGAAGTGTAGTAGCCAGCCCAGAGCTGAAGGAGTGGCATTGTTCCCTTTCTGACCCCTCCCCAACATATAGCCCCACAACGCAGCGACCTGTGTTGCCCTGCCCTGGTGAAATCCTAAGGCTCCGCCCCTTGCAACATAACAGGTGTCCCTAGATAAAGAAATATGGCCCAAATGAAGGAACAAATCAATACTCCGAAAATAAACTAAGTGATGAAGAGATAGCCAACCTATCAGATGCAGAGTTCAAAACACTGGTAATCAGGATGCTCACAGAAATGGCTGAGTATGGTTACAAAATAGAGAAAAAAGTGAAGACTATACAAAGTGAAATAAAGAAAAATATACAGGGAGCCAAGAGTGAAGGGAAGGAAACTGGGACTCAAATCAACAATTTGGAGTAGGAGGAAGAAATAAATATTCAGCCAGAACAGAATGAAAAATCAAGAATTCAAAAAAATGAGGAAAGGCTTAGGAACCTCCAGGACATCTTTAAACATTCCAACATCTAAATCATAGGGATGCCAGAAGGAGAAGAAGAGCAACAAATTGAAAACTTATTTGAACAAATAATGAAGGAGAACTTCCCCAATCTAGCAAAGGAAATAGACTTCCAGGAAGTCCAGGAAGCTCAGAGAGTCCCAAAGAAGTTGGACCCCAGAAGGAACACACCAAGGCACATCATAATTACATTAGCCAAGATTAAAATGAAGGAGAGAATTCTAGAAGCAGCAAGAGATAAGGAGACAGTTACTTACAAAGGAATGCCCATAAGACTGTCAGCTGATTTCTCAAAAGAAACCTTGCAGGCAAGAAGGAGCTGGAAAGAAGTATTCAAAGTCATGAAAGGTGAGGACGTACATCCAAGATTGCTCTATCCAGCAAAGCTATCATTCAGAATGGAGGGGCAGCTGAAATGCTTCCCAGTTGAGGTCAAGTTAAAGGCGTTCACCAGCACCAAATCCTTATTATATGAAAAGTTAAAGGGACTTATCTAGGATCAAAATTATAGCAGTAAAATGGCAACAAACTCACAACTATCAACAACTGAACCTAAAAAAAAAAAACTAAACAAACAAGTAGAACAGGAACAGAATTACAGAAATGGAGATCACTTGGAGAGTTATTGGGGGAAGGGGGAAGGGGGATGAGGGGTTAGGTACAGGGAATCAGAAGCATAAATGGTAGGTACGAAATAGACAGGGGGAGGCTAAGGATAGTATAGGAAATGGAGAAACCAAAGAACTTGTATGTATGACCCATGGACATGAACTAGAAGGATGGAATGCTGGTGGGAGGGGAGGTGCAGGGCAGAGTGGAATAAAGGGGAGAAAAAAATGGGACAAGTGTAATAGTATAATCAATAAAATATACTTAAAATAAAATAAAGGAGTACAAATAGGGCCCTGACTGGTGTGGCTCAGTAGATAGAGCACCAGCTTGCGAATCAAAGGATTGCTGGTTTGATTCCCAGTCTGAACACATGCCTGGGTTGCCGGCCAGGTCCCCCCGGATTAGGGTGCATGAGAGACAAGCACATGTTGATGTCTTTCTCCCTCCCTTTCTTGAAAAACCCATAAATAAAATCTTTTGAAAAGAAAACGAAAGAAGTACAAATAGGTAGTTGCAGAATAGCCATGGGATGTAAGTACAGTATAGGAAGTGGAGTAGCCAAACAACTTACAATGGTGGAGGGATTGCCAGAGGGAGTAGGGGGTGCTGGGTGGAAGGGGCCAAAGGAGAAGAAATCAGGACAACTCTAATAGCATAATAAGTAAATTTTTAAAAAGAAAAGAAAGAAAATAGATTTCTCCCCACTCTCCCTCTACTTAGGGCATTTTCTTTAGAAAACCTGTTAAGTTCTTTCTGTCTCTTTGAAATGTGTGTAGATCTTTTTACAAGGTAAATAAGCTTCTTGACAGCTTTGTGACCCAGGAATGTCTTTCCCAAGGACCTGGCAGCCGTCTCTTTGAAATCAAGGGAGACAGCAGCCCTGTCTCCCAGTTTCTGCGAGAGGAAGAGAGTCTACCTGAGATGGGCCCCTTGCTCCAAAGTACAAAGCTATGTCCATCATAAAGACACAAGAACTTTGTTTTTCCTATGATTAACCCTACTGACAACACAAATAGTCAGTCACCAATTACCAGGTGAAGTGAGAATGAACTACGCATGATAAATGGTGCGCCGAGCCTCTTACCTGAGGACCAGTTATTGTTTATCTTGAGAACATGTGTGTGATGGCTTGTATCTGCTTGGCTACGTAAAAGGGGGAGCTTTCTCTGTCTCTACAATTTCTTAATGGATTGCCTACAATGCACATCGCACTGGTTTAATGCTTATTTAATAATACATCGACTTTCTTTCTTTACTACCTTTGTGGAGAGGTTTTTTCAAGGTCGGAAAAATTTGTTTTTAATTGTTTCCCCCCAACATAATACATGTGCTTAAAGAGGAAAAAGAGCCCTGGCTGGTGTGGCTCAGTGGATTGAGTGCTGGCCTGCAAACCAAAGGGTCACTGGTTGGATTCTCAGTCAGGGCACAGGCCTGGGTTGCTGGCCAGGTCCACAGCAGGAGGTGTGCAAGAGGCAACCACACATTGATGTTTCTCTACCTCATTCTCCCTCCCTTCCTCTCCCTCTAAAAATAAGTAAATAAATAAATAAAACCTTTTTTAAAAAAAGGAAAAAGTGGGAGGAAAGGTCTGGAGGAGTAAGACCCCTAGTGGAAGGCTGAGGCCTGTGGAAGGGCGTGGAAAAAGTGTGTGGTGGGGAAGGGCAGGGGAATTCCTAGGAGGAGTGATGCTGACATTCAGATGGAAGTTGTTTCCACTCTGTAAATAGTAGAATAATAGCAGCTAATACACACAGGGACTATGTGCCAGGCATTGTTCGAAGTGTTTTAAACATGAACTCATTTAGCTCACATGGTAGCTTGGATTATTGCTCTTAAATATTCATCCCCACCCCCACTGCCGTGTGACCTCACACTACACTAGAACGGGGGGCAGAAGTATCGCCAGCAGAGAAGCAGGCTGATTATGGACTGGTTTTGGAAGTAGGGATGAAACAAAACTCTCATTTCCAGGCAAAAGTGACCCCTAAAGGGTGTATGTGGAAAGACCAATTCAGTTGCTTCATAGGATGGTAATGTGAGCCATTCTATTTGGGTATTATAGGACAGGATGATTCCCTGCCCCCCCAAAACTGGAGGAAATGGGGGGCCAGTCTATGGCAGACACCAGTTCTGAGCACAGAGGATGTAGGCAGGAGTGGGCCTAAAAGATAAAAAGGGGAAGGGCGCCCAGTAAGGAGCTGTCACTGGTGAGGTCTGGAGGCTGGAAGGCAGGACTAGAATCCCTTCTAATCTCACCAATAACCAACATGTCAAGTCTTCTTTTTTTCAGAGTAGGGAAGGGAGGGGGACAGTGAGGGAGAGAAACCTCCCTGTGCAAGAGAAGCATTGATCAGTTGCCCCCAGCCAGGGACCCCTTGCCTGGCCCACAACCCAGGCAAGTGCTCTTACGGGGAGCAGAACCAGCGACCTTTCGGTGTGCAAGCCAGCACTTATCCACTGGGCCACACCAGCCAGGGCCCAAGTCATTTTTAAGGGTTTGGCCCAAGAAAGCAGATTTACCTTGCCCTGGCTTAGCCCAGGCCACCAGACACATTCAGTGTCAGCCAAAAGCTTCTGATGAGTTGGGCCAAGAAGATCTAGAGAGGGGCTTCATCTGATTTCTGGGTGGGTGACAAAGCCTGAGCCCTGAATCATCCTTCTAATGTTTACAAAGTCCCTAACCAGCACTGACCCATGGCTGTTCTCTGGTTTCCTCCCCTGAGTGCCATGAACGGACCAGGAAGTAAGTAGCTGGGGTTGAGCAGGATAAAGACGAGAGGGAAGAAGAAAGAAGTGGAACGCCGTGCCTAATCAAAACTGCTTACATATGATTTTTTAGAAGAAAACTGGACTTTGGTAGAGGAAGCAGGCACCATGGTCAGTAAAATGAGGCTATTCTAAATGTTTGACTGGAATATGATGGAGGGGAAAGGCTGCATTTATTTGGAAGGGGGGAAGTTCATGGGAATTGCCCATGAATGCTGGGCCCCTAAGTGACGCCACACTGCACCCTAACACCCAGGTCCCTAACATTCTCTGCACCCATTATCAAGGTTGGACAAAAGGAGGCCTTTACTGGCCTGCCTCAGTTAGGCCTCTCTCAATGTCTGGTGTAAGTAGGGTCCTAACGCCAGGATGGTGAAACCAGGTTTAGGGACAGGCAGGGAGCGGCAAGTCTTTGAGCTATTATTTTTCCAGGTTCTAGGCAGCCTGGGAACGTCTGTTCACTTACTGAAGGACTGGGCTCAGATGCAGAAGAAATTAGGAACTGAAGACTTACTGGACCACAGCGGGTCTGGCAGTCCAGCGAAGCCTCCCAGGTTGGCCCTCCAACTTAGCCCATTGCCTTCCCAAGGTCCCAGCCCAGAAAAAGCGAAACTTTCCCTCTGGAAGGCGGACTCACCCCCTCTCCCACCTAGCTCTCCAAAAGGCCTGGAGACCTGGGGACGTGTCC
>PVKM010023688.1:0-20975 GCA_004027735.1 Carollia perspicillata | reverse complement strand
TCTGCTTAGGGGCAGCCTCTCTCCAGGGCCTGTGGGGTGTGAAAGGACCACAGGCTATGGGGTCAAGGGACTGCAAAGGAGGGTCTGAGCCAGACATCAAGTTGCTGGCACAACAGGGCACATGCATCTCAGATGTCCCCTTCCTTCTGGGCAGCAGCTTTAGCCAGAAAAGGAAACAGCGGGATTCAGCTTCCAGATCTGCCCAGAAGTTAGCTCCATCACATATCTGTTTCTTATCTGCTCCCTACAGGTATTATGGGGTCTATTAGAAATCAATACAGTTATCCTCTGGTGTGTGATCATGCCCAGGAAACAGTAAAGGGGTGACAGATGGAGGCTTCCCCTGGGCAAGCCCATGTGGGAAATGAAGCCACCTCAGTGAAGACAGCAAAGTGCTGCTGATGGGGGAGGGGGGAAGACATGATAAAAATGAAAGAGAAGAAGGATGAGATAATGAATCCCAAGACAGGTGGACAGATCCAAAGCCATATAGACAGAGATGGCCCTGCACTGGGGACAGACCCACACCAGAGGGGTCAGTCTCACCAGTCAAGGTGATAGTAGGTCAGTGTTTATAATTAGGCACAGGGGAGGTTGAGATATTTCAACTGGAACTCAGGGTTCCAAGCATTTATGTCGTGAGTTTAAACAAAAGAAAGAGAGAGAAATTAAAAAGTGCAAAAGTGCAATAATTATTAAAATGATTACTCATCCCCAAAACCAATTTTGTATTCTTGTCATTTAAAGAAAAATGACTGGCATATGTTGGTATGCTGTGATTAGCTCAGGAGGGTAGTCACAGTTAGAAAGGGGGATTCCCTTTGTGGGAGCTGTTGAGTAAAAAGATTAACAAGGTTAACTTCCAATTACAGCTAAACAAGTCAGATGCTCATTTTGGTCCTGGAAAAAGCCTACCCTGAATTGTATTTACTTATTTCATGTTAATCTGCTATAGTATTCAACATTCCAGTGGGAGAAATCCTTTGCTTGATTCAGTCATGAGATAGAGAGCACAGAGAGGAGTTAATACCACTTATGATTCCAAGTTCCTAGCTTGCAAAATATGTGAATCATGTTACCACGCGATTACCAGGGCAAAGTTATGAAATGCCCCAGGCTGACTTTCCAAAAGCAAGTCACATACTCTGCAAGAGGTTCTAGAATAAGGATGAGTTCTATTCCAGGAACCAGAGGAAGTGTCACAAGACAGACACGCGCCAATTTGAACGGCCCAGTGTATGCCTTTCCATCTTACATATCCCGTGGTTTCTACGCAATGCACGTGTTGGCTATAAAGATACACTGATGCTGTTATAAGTTCAGAGGGATGCCCCAAACCCTGTCATAAGTATGGGCCCACATCTCCCATGAAAGTAAAAGTAGAGATGAGACAACCCAGAAGGGGAAAGTGCTGTCATTTGGTTACAGGTTAGGATGGAGCAGGAAAGTGAATTTTAGAACACTCAAAGTTTGGGAGACTGCGCCATACTGAGATAATCATAGAAATCACTTCAAAAACTTACAGGGCACATGGTAGGGGGCGGTAGCTTTCCAACTGGGACAAAGCAGACACAATGTGGCATTCTCGGGATGGCCAAATCCATCCACATAAATTGTGGATGTGGATTGTTCGTATGCCTAGGACGGAAGTGCTGGTCTCCCCAGAAAGAAGAAATGCTGTCTGTGAGCCTTGTGGAGGTCAAAAATAAGCAAACTACGTTGAAGATGACAATAGTTCATGGAGCATATGCTCAAGGTCCTAAAGACAGCCTCAGCTTTTCCTGGCGGACAAAATCAACCATGCATGTTGCCTTTATTTCTGCTTATTTCATCACACCATTATACAGAACACAGTTCCTGAAATCTTCAACTGGGACATTTTGTACCCCAGAAACACTTGTTCCCTCAGAATTCAGTGTGCCACCATAGCATGACTGAGGATAGCCTGAACTTGCACCTATTCTAGCTCACACTTCCTATTCAACTAACGGGTTTGGTATGTCTGTGCAGCAGTAAGAAATTAATGATTAAAATTGTTGACTTCTACTTACTGTGAATCATGTAAAGGGGCAATGGCTTGATGGTTAACCAAATTTATGGCCACAGTGGTTTGGAAGGTGTTTGTTCTGGACCGAGTCTTTGTGTTCCCCCAAAATTCATATGTCAAAAGCACCAACATAATGGTATTAGGAAATGGTATCTTTGGAAGAAAATTAAGATTTAATGAGATCATGAGGGTAGAGCCTTATGAATGGAGTTAGTACCCTTATAAAAGTCACAAGAGTGTTTGCTTCCCCTCTCTGGTCTCTGCTGCGGGAGGTCACAACAAGGTAGCCATCTATACACCAGAAGCCTACCATACAGGCTCCCGGATCTTAGACTTCCAGCCTCCAGAGCCTGAGAAAAAAATGCCTGCCATGTTAAGCTGCCCAGTGTATGATATTTTTTCACAGCAACCCAAGCAGTTTAAGGGCATTCCATCTCCAGACTTAAGATCCTAGAAATAAACAGACCAATCACATGGAAGGCATCAGTTGTGTGGTTAGGAGTGCATATAGTATGAGCAATCAAGCTCAACTCCAGTAGAAAGAATGGATTATTTGAATATTGGGTAACTACAGAGTTTGCAACCTGATGTAGGAGCTGTGTTATGCCAGGAACACACAACTAGACATATGAACATCAGAAGAATTTCCTCTTATCCAGGTAATAATTCACTTCATCAAAATCATACTGCAGAACTTTACTTAGGGACTGGAAGATAGAAAATAAAATTAATAAATAGGATATCACAGATTTTCTGTAGTCTACTTCCACCATTGACTTTTGGAAGGCTTAAAATTTGCTGTTTGTGGACTTGTTGGAAAGTAATCACAGTGGCACTAAATTTGTACTCTTGATAAGTTAATAAAAATAGACATTATGCAAGATTTCCAACATGTTAATAGTGTACTTTGAAAAACATTTTAAAATTACTTTAGTAAAATATTTGACTAAATGTAGTTTTATTTTGAAATCACACATATCTAATCAAGAAGGAGCAGTAACCAGCCTTGATATTTAAAGTAGAAACATAGTTGCAATTTCATCAAGTCAGGCATATGTGCCAGGAGGACACTGAGCCCATGACCTGTGCTTGTATGAATAACTAAGCATTTGCTATGCCTGGGGACTCACTGGTAATTTAATTTCAGACCAATTAACAGAGAATTTGACAGTCCCAATTAACCTGATAATCAAGAATCCCCATACAACATAGATCTCATTTAAGAATTTTCTAAATGTGGGCAGCCAATTTAACCAACACCTTAAGAAGGTGTTCAGAAATCTAAATCAATGAAATCGGTGGCAATATTTCCGCCTAAGAAGGTGTACCCTTTTCAGATCTTCCATGTACAGAGTAAATGTTCAATAAATGGTCAATTATTAAAGTATTTTATCGGTATTCCCACAGACAGGAGGAATTTACTGAGCTCCTAAATCATGTGTTGGGAGAAGTCATTCACATGTTGGTTTTCTAGTTTGGTCCTCTCAAATCCTCCCTAAAGTGAGACCTTATTATCCCTATGCCTGACACGGAATGTGAGACCCCAAGGGCTCAAGTGATTGTCCGGAATAGGAGTGGGATCGGGATGCCCTCAGGAGCCTGAAACCACAGCTCGTGTCCTTCCACCAGCCTGATCAGAGGTTCCCAGGCAAAAATTCACTCACTCACTGACTCATTCATTTAATACCTGTTTTGTGCTCAAAAGTTATTTTAAAGTAGTTCTGAACAGATTTAACAGAGTGAGCATTTTTAACAATACTGATTCAAACTATATTTACAGGTGCTGAATGAATTCGTGTTCCAATTTGGAACATATTCCTAGCTCCTGGAGTTCTCCCAAAGGTTCTTCAGATTAAAAACTACATAGAATATTAAAACAGGCAAATCTGATGAAACTGGTTGTCAAGTTGTGAAATATTCTTCCCTGGGTATGCATAGTAGTCACACAGGTAAGCGTCTATGGGCTATGCCATGTGGTTTGTGGTTCTAAAGGGAAGGAAAGGGGCAGAGGCGATTTCACCTTCGCAACCACATCCATGCAGACTGGGATAACTACTCTACCCTATTCCTCTCCAGGAGTTGTTAGTCACATAAGCAGAAAATACAGATGGGCAACTCGTTCCCTCAAAACTCCAGAGCAGCTGGCTTAACATAAATGCCTGCAAAGCATGCTTTTTAAAAGATTCAGATTAAATAAGCAAAGGAAAATAATTATAAATATGTTTAAGCTATTGAGAGTGTTATAAATTCTACATAAAGCTAAAATGCCATTTGATATCCATGACATAAGCATTTAATTTTTGTCAAGTGCACAGTGAACTCTGGGGCACAGACTGTTTCCTGTTAAGTGTACCACTGAGTGAATGTTTTTAATCCTTTGAATAAAACCCTCCACATTTTACAGGTGTATGGTCAAACAAACATACCTCACCAGAATTCCTCTGAGGATCTCTGAGAGCGCGTTATGAGAGTGGGTGCCAATACTAACATTTCACACAAATCTCTTCATGCTTAAGTTAGGCTATTGACCATATGGTTTATGGAAATATTTGATGCATTTGCATAAGATATACAAGTTTTGGAAGAATGGCCATTTTAATCAGGCTGACTAACTGAGATGAGAAGAGGGAGGTGCGACCATCTGTTTAACTTCATCTTGAATTTATTTAGCACCTGCAAAAAAATTAGATTTGAGCCACTTCTGAACCAAGGAAACATAAAGAACCTATCTAGGAATGCCTGCTGTGTCCTTCAAGGAAAGGAAAGGTCAAATTACAAACACACTACACACACAAAAACACATGCATATACCATGTGCACTCTTGCACACAAAAAAGGTCTACCCTTTGAAATCTAAAGTCTGTAGTTCATAATTCATTTGATAACTCTGGCTCTTGACTTTAATGTCCTAAGATAACATTCTTAGCCATACTTATATTTGCTGATATCTATAAAGGCAAGTAGGAAAAGGTGAAGTTATCGTGTGTAAGAGGCTTCTGAACAGAGAGAAGCCATTATAAAATTTGCCAGTTCATAAATTGTTTACATAATGGTTATAAATAAGCATGCTATCTTCTCTTTGAAGGGATATACCACTCTATATGAATATTAACATGTCATGAAAATACAGAGATTAAGTCTCAAATTATATTTCATTGCATAATGTTTAGAACTTACTATTAATATTAATATTAATTGAATTAATAAATATTAATTAAATGAATTAAGAATATTCCCTAGTTTTCTGAGAACTGTAAGTTGATAAACAGATTTGAACTTAAATATATTTCTTTATCTATGGAGATGATCCTGAAGTTTTTGTGCTATAGTTCTTGAGGTAAATTATTTAATAGATTTTTGATGTTGAAATTTCTGAAATTTTCTTGCGTTCTTCACTAAATATCTTTTGTGACTGTAATTTTCCTTCTCTCTTTCTGGGCTTTTGTTTGTCTTCTCTCTCTTTTTCATTAGTTTTATTGAAGATTCAATTATTAATAATCTTCTCAAAGACTCAGTTCTTTATTTTATTGATATCTGTCCTTATAATTTCCTTCTTGAATATTTGATTTTATTGCTCATTTCCCCCAACTTTTGGGGTTGAAAATTCAGCTTTGTTCAGTCTTCTTTGCATTTGTAGTTAAATTTATAACTTAGCTGAAGTGCCACTCCTCACATTTGTATATATGATGCTTTGTCGTTCTATTTTCAGTATCATTCTTATGATTTCCTTTTTTAATCCAATGGTTGTTTTTTACTGTAATGTCAGTTTCTTTTACAACAAAGAGGGTTCTTTAAAGTTTTATTTGTTAATTAGATCTAAACTTAGATTGTTCAGTTATTTTTCTCTTGCAAATGTATTAATATATGCAGAGTAGCCTACTGCATAATTTTCTGTGTAACTGCTCCATTTGGGCCAGAGATGTATGAACTTCTATTTTTTTATGTAAAGTTATGTACAATATACATACATATACACACATATGTACTCATAAGCCAAGTAAACTGCTATATGTTAGGTTACTGTTCTCTATATATTTATTTTGTTTGAGTTGAAAATATCCCAACATATGTATTAAAATATCTGAGTAAAACCATTTTCCCTAAAATTCTGTGAACTGTTGCTTTCTGAACTTTGTAAGTTTTATTGCTCATAACTATTGTATCTTATAATTTATTTTTCCAATATTACATTTTTCTTCATATCTTACGATCATTTAAAAATAAACTGTATTTTCCTTTAAAATTGCTGCTTTTGTGTTCATTTGTTTTACTTTTGTTTGCTGTATCTGCATCTGTCTCCATACTGTGATTTTCTTTCTGTTCTTTAAGATTTTATCTATTTTTAGAGAGAAGGAAAAGGAGGAAGAGAGGGAGGAAGAGAGGAAGGGAGAGAAACATCGGTAGGCTGCCTCTCGCTTGCACCCGAACCAGGGACCAGGACGGCACCCCAGGCACGTGCCCTGACCTGGAATCAAATGGACAAACTTTCCCTTTGTGGGAAGACACCCAACCGAGCCACACCAGTCAGCGCTCCATCCTGTGATTTTCAAATTTTTGGAGTATTTTTGTCAGTTATTGATCATATATTGCTAAATCTTTTTCTCAATCAAGTTTGTTAGTCTATATTTCTAATGAATTTGACACAAATACTTGTATTATAATCATAATTATATTAAAATTTATCTTTATCACTTTACTCATGTGCCCTATATTCAATAGTAAATTTCTTTTTTATTGCACATAATACATTTTTATGACACTCTAAAACTGATAAACTTTTCGTCAATTATTTTGCAGTTAATATTATGTCATGTATGTGTTCCTCCAAAAGCTAAAAGAAAAAATATCCCTTCATATAAGTACGATTTAAAGAACAATGACATTTTACACCCAAGTATGCTCCACCCACAGTCAACAAGAAAGATGACCAAGGAATTTTGAAATACCTTTCTCGACCTCATTCATGTACTCATATTCCCACAAGTAATCAGCATCTTAAATTTTGTGTTTATCACTGTGCTATTTGCACTTAGAGTTTTGCCGAATGTGTTATGTATCTCTAAAAACTATGTTGTTTCATTTGGATGCTACTGAAGTTTATATAAATGGAATATTATTCTACGTGATTTTTGCTTAACATTATGTGTTTCAGAGTCATCCATGTTGATACATAAACAGGTAATTTATCAATTTGCGCTCATGTATATATTTACAGTTTAAATAAACCACAGATTACTTAACTTTTGCTTTACAGTGGACATTTGGACCCACGCGTTTTTATCTTTTTACTACTGTGAGCAATGCAACTATAAACATTTTAACACACCTGTCCAAGGGCCAAAGGCTTTCTCTGGGACACATGCTGACAAACTTGTGATTCTTGCCAATCCAGTTGGAGGGAAAAACTGTCCTTTTCTTTTGTATTTGTACTCTGCGGGTTCCTAATGAGAGTGAACATCTTTTCATGTTATTTTTGGCATTTAAAGTGTCTTTTGATCACTATTTGTACCGATAAATCCACCACCACATTAATATACAACACATCGCCTCACCCCCAAAAGATTTCCACAGTCACAAACTATTTATTGTTCCCTCCACACTGGCCAGAGGCGACAACCATTGCAGACTGGTTCGCATTTTACAGAAATGGAACCAAACACTCTGTACCTCTTGGTGTCCAGCTCCTTTGACTCCGAATAATGATTTTGAGATTTATCTAGGTAGTGTGTATTAGTAGGTCATCCTTTTTTATTGCTGAGTAGTGCAGACATACCTCAAAGATACTGCAGGTTTGGCTCCAGACCCCTATAAAGCAAATATCTTAATAAAGTGAGTCACAAGTTTTTCTTTGCTTCCTGCTGCATATAAAATTTATGTTTACACTATTCTGTAGTCTATTAGGTGTACAATATCATCATGTCTATAAAACAGTGTACACACCTTAATTAGAATACTTTATTGCTAAAAATTCTAACATTCTGTAAGCCCTCTGTGATTCGTAATCTTTCTGCTGACGGAGGGTCTTGCCTTGATGTTGATGACTGCCAATGGGTGAGGTTACTGAAGGTTGAGAGGGGTATGGCAATTTCTTAAAATAAGACAACCATAAAGTCTGCTGCATCGATTGACTCTACCTTTCACGAATGATTTCTTGATAGCACCCAATGCCACGTGATGGTATTTTACCCACATTAGAACTTCCATCAAAATTGGAGTCAATTCTCTCAAACCCTGCCACTGCTTTATCAACTATTCATGCAATATTCTAAATTCTTTGTTGGCCTTTCAACAATTGTCACAACATCTTTACCAGGAGTGGATTCCATCTCAAGAAGCAACTTTCTTTGCTCTTCTGTAAGAAGCAGCTCCTCATCTGTTAGAGTTTCATTATGAGATTGCAGCAATGCAGTCACCTTTCGGGCTCCACTTCAAATTGGAGTTCTCTTGCTATTTCCACCACATCTGCAGTTACTTCCTCCACTGAAGTGTTGAAACGCTCAAAGTCATCAGTGAAGGTTGGAATCTACCTTGTCCAAACTACTGTTAATGTTGATATTTTAGTATCTTCCCGTGAAATCACAAATATTCTTCATGGTATCTAGAATGGTGAATCATTTCCAGAAGGTTTTCACTGTATTCTACCCAAGTCCATTGGAGGAATCACTATCTGTGGCAGCTATAGCCTTATGAAATGTATTTCTTAAACAAGAGGATTAGAAAGTGGGAAGGGATCCTTGATTCATGGGCTGCAGAATGGACATTGTGTTAACAGGCATGAAAACAACATTAACCTCTTTGTACATCTCCATCAAAGATCTTGACTGATCAGGTATATTGTCTATAAGCAGCGATATTTTTAAAGGATTTTTTTTCTGAGCAGTGGGCGTAAAATATTCAGTAAACTATATTGTAACAGATGTGCTGTCATCCAGGCTTTGTTTTTCCATTTACAGAGCACAGGCAGAATAGATTTAGCATAATTCTTAAGAGCCTTAGGATTTTCAGAATGGTAAGGGACCACCGGCTTTAACTTAATTTTTCCTAACATCACCAGTAGCATTAGCCTCTAATGAGAGTCGGCCAATCCTCTGAAGATTTGAAGCCAGACACTGACTTCTTTTCTAGCTGTGAAGTCCCAGTGGCATCCTCTGCCAATATAAGGCTGTTTCATCTACATTAAAAATCTGTTGTTTACTGTAGCCACTTTCATGAATTATCTTGCCAGATCTGAATAACTTGCTGCAGCTTCTACATCAGCACTTGCTGTTTTACCTTGTACTTTTATGTTATGGAGATGGCTTCTTTCCTCATTAACCAATCTGTTAGCTTCAGACTTTTCTTCAGCAGTCTCCTCACCTCTCACAGCCTTCATAGAACTGAAGAGAGAGTTATGGCCTTGCCCTAAATACAGTTTTTGCTTAAGAGAATATAGTGGCTAGTTTGATCTTCTATATAGATGCTATAACTTTGTCCATATAAGCAATTAGGCTGTTTTTCTTTCTTCTCTTTCGTGTCTTCACTGAAGTAGCATTTTGATTTCCTTTAAGAACTTATCCTTTGCATTCACAGCTTGGCTAACTGCTTGGCACTATAGGCCTAGATTTCAGCCTGCCTTAGCTTTCAACATGCCTTCCTCACTAAGCGTAATCATCTTTAGCTTTTGATATAAAGTGAGAGATGTGTGACCTTCCTTTCACTTGAGTACTTAGAGGTCACTGTAGGGTTATTAACTGGCCTAATTTCAATATTGATGTGTCTCCGGAAACAGGGAGGCCTGAGGAGAGGGAGAGAGATGGGGAATGGCTGGTCCAAACACACACAATGTTTATTTAGTTCACCGTCTTATGTGGGCATGATTTGCAGGACCCAAAACAATTACGGTAGTAACATCAAAGATCACTGATCACAGATAAACATAACACATACAACAATAATAGTAATAAAGTCTGAAATATTGTGAGAATTACCAAAATGTGACCCAGAGACAGGAAGAGAGCAAATGCTGTTTGGAAAATGACATCAACTTGGTTCAACGCAGAGTTGTCACAAACTTTGAATTTGTTAAAAAACACAAAATCTGCGAAGCACAATAAAGAGCAATAAAATGAAGTATGTTTATATTCTACCATATGGCTATACCACATTTTGCTTATCCATTCATATATTGATGAGCATTGGTTGTTTCCAGTTTCTGGCTATTGTGAATAAAGACGTTATGAATGTATGCATCTACATAAGTTTTTGTGTGGCCATGTGTTTTTATATCTCTTTAGCAAATACCTAAATGTGCAAGGGCTGGGTTATGTGGTAGAGGGACATATTTTTTAATATAACTAAAAGGAAAAAATCTCTGTTTATCTAAACTCACAGAATATTTCTGTACTCCGACACGTGGGTGTTTTTCTCATACCAAGCAATTCCACGGTTCTCCACAGGCACTGACTGGGTGCCCTACAATTTAACTCTATTCTGACACCATCTACCTGGAAACAGCATCAGATCCCACAGGTTAAGGTCTAAGTTCCGAAAGACTGTCCCCCACACTTCAGGTGCCTGTGCGAGTCCAGGTTGTCTTCTGTGCTTCTGAGCAAACGACAGATTGAACTTTTAGACATGGTTGCTGCATAGGTGAATGAATGGATCAGTGAAAAGAAATTATGATCACTAATTTCCCCCTTAAGGTCAGTTAATAGTTACAGCCTACATTATCCAATGGCATATATGTCGCATGGGGAATCGTTCCCTACTCCCATCTACAATGCCTTAATGAAGTGTTGCTAAAACGTAAGTTCCCTTCCATAATAAAATAAATTTGACTTAAATGGTTTCAACTAGTTACCACCCATAATAAGCCAGATTATTCTTTTGCTTAAACCCTAGCCCTGGAGTGAATTAAGCACATTTGGGTGTGCTTTCAGATTGCAAGGGTGGCCAATTAATGAATCACCGCCTCAGTGCCTATGCCATTTCAGTACCTGCGTGGGCCCAAAAGGGCCTTATGTAATATTAAAATATAGCTCAATACATACAATACACATTCAACTTCCCTGGGTTTTTCATGTTAGAGATTTTGGTCAAAAAATCTGTATCCAACTCCTTCATATATCAAAACAAGAAAACTAATGGCTACAGATAACCTCATAGCACTTCTATGTTATCATTGCATTATACATGTTTATGCAAACGACTCTGAGGAAACCAGAAGAGTGTAAAAGCCCAGTGGTTGCACAGGACGCTCCTTCTTACAACACATCCTCCAGAACTTGCTGTATATCACAAAGTCTGCAACCCAGTTTACGCAACTTGGTCGGACTGAGCAGTTTACTCATTGATTTAATATACTGGGGAAAGATTTAATGGTCACTTTGAATACTTTATCTGCTAAGTTCAAATCCTCAAGAGTGAATTTACACAATGACTAATTTATACATACAACTGAAAAATGTACCTTCTTTACATGCAATTTGAATGTGTATATTAGGGTAGATTTGATAAAAAATTAAGCCTATCAAGAAAAATGGTGATTTATAAACATTGTTAATTTTTTAAGAAGATAGTATTTTACATGTAGGAGGTTGATTTTTGGATTATGCATTATAACATAAGCAATAATTATGTACATTGTATTACATTTCTGTTGAAACAGTCTTTTAAGAGAACATTTTGTTGTATGTGTGTGTGTGAGGGTAGGTTAAATTCCCTTCATTACTTTTCTTTTTCAAAATTCAGAGATTCATTCAGCTCTTCTTGCACAGTCATTTTTAAGGTGTATTAAAATAAATGTATGAGATTCTGAAAATAGTTTATTTAGATTTTGTCTGGAATTATAACTGATTTATAAATAAACATTGACGGAAATTACATACTTGTAACATCTAATATCCATCCTGGAATTTGTTTTATCTGTCATTTACTCAAAAAATCCTATGTAACACTTAGATTCTGCATCACCTCTCTATCACCACATACAGGGATACGCGTGGTCCATAGAGTTTTTCCAAAGGTCAGAATGGTCACTCATGAAGAAACCTTCTGCATACGCAGTGCCTCCTCATCACCCAGCAGATGGTACAGCAGAAGGTCTCATAAATTTCACAGGCTGTGCATTATCATAACACAATTAATAAAATAGCACAATAGTCACTAGATAAAGTAACTGCACAGTAAAAATTGTATTTGAAACTCCCATTCAATATTAAAATGAATGAGGATTTTTGATAGACACTCTGTATCTTGTATTTCTGAGGAGTGAATAAACAGAGACAAGTGACAGTCGAGCATTGCACTTTTTACAAAATAAAACACAATGAATCGCTGCCCTAATACCTTTGTTTCTTTAATTTTTCATGGCTTAAAGAATCACTGTCATTCTTCTCTTGCCAAGCACCCAGGTTAAATGTGGAGATTAACCCTTTCATAAATATTACCACCTAGAAATTAATGTTTCCAGGGAGAATATGGAGCTTTATTAAAACAATCTTTTAAATTACAGGAAATTTTAATGGTCAGCATTCTGGAATCTCTACCATCTCAGTCTTCACCAGCTACACACATTAGGACCAGGTAATTATGAGTCATTTCATTATCCATGAACCTTGACCACCAGCTCATTCACCTTCCAGAAATGTACACTTAGAATGAGAGGTTAGGGGCTTTTCTTTACTACTTTTTAAACCTAGAAATACATTTTCTCCCCATATTGTGCTATTAAGGGGTTCAGATAAGAGAATCTATAAAACATACAGCAATTTTATGTCCTATGAAGTGAAAAATTATCTACCATTTTTCAGCTTCATGCACAAAGAATTATCTCCGCCAACATGCTGAGGATTTTATGACACAGTTAAAAACGTTCAAGTTGGATGATATGGAATCTCAAGGTAATTCATTTCACTCCAACATGTATTTGTCAAAGAAGCATATGCGTCACTACTGTTTTTTTTTTACATCTCGCTTAGGATAAAGAAATTGCACATGTCAGCTTGTCTCACCTAAAACCTGTTCACAGAGGCTGGTCCTGGAACTGGAGGAAGAGAATGAGCATGAAGCAATAGCAGTTCTATATCATCCTTAATAAAAAAAAAAAAAAACCTAACAAATTACTAGTCTCCACTGAAACATTAGGATAGCTGAGATTTACTCAGTGCTTATAGTGGGCCTGGTGCTATACTAAGTACAGTAGCCCCATGGGATAATTACCATTAATATATGTATTTTTCATAGAATAAAGGGTTTCCCAGAAGTTGTTAGCAAGTATCCAGGTTATACAGCTATCATTGCAAAGACAGTGTCAACCTGGGCATCAGGACACTGCCACACATGAGCCCATAGGGGCAGTATAAAGAGTAGCTCCACCCCTGGCCAATGTAGCTTAGTTGGTTGGAGCGGTATCCTACAACCTAAGAGTTGTGGGTTCAATTCCAGATCAGGGCACATACGTAAGTTGTGGGTTTGATCCCTGGTCTGGCATGTACAAGAGGCAAGCAATCAGTGTTTTTCTCTCACATCGATGTTTTTTTCTCTCCCTTCCTCTCTCTAAAAGCATTAAAAAAATGCCCTCGGGTGAGAATTTTAAATAATAATAATAAATATAAAAATGGCTCTAAAATTCTTTATCACTTTGCCATCATGAGTCAGGTCTATGTCCCCTCACCTTGACTCCAGGCTTTGTGACTGACAAGTAGAACTCAGCTGAAGTGTTGCCAGCCTGTCAGGAATGTACAAAGTGCCAGCCAGATGCACTTGCAGGAGCTTTGCCTTCATGGCCCCATAATGTTGCAGCCCACAGGTGCTGGCAGATGACAGACACACACACTGACACTGGGCACACAGCCTATGACGTGCAAGATGCAGATGGTCTGCCCAAGCTTGAGGATGCCAGTGAACTCACAACTGCTTTGGCAGGAAACCACTGAGGATGCATGTGCTCCGCAGGAGCTGTCCTTGCTGTTGTCCACACCCCTGCCTCACCTGCCTCTTCTGATCCCCGTTTCTACCTTCACTTTTCAAAGATGTGCTTTTCTGTGATATGCAGGCACTGGTTGGAAAGCCACCCCAAGCTGTGTGTTCGAGCAATGGGGTTCCTACCCACCTTTCTGTCCCCCTTTTATCTAATGGTCTACTCTGACCCATCCATTATCTCTTCTGGCTTCAACACGTCTTTGAATACCTATGCTATAGACTAGGAGACCAAACTTAAATTCAGTAAGGAACCAGTTAGGTACCACTTATGGGGGAAGTAATGGCACCAGACAACAGGGAGTGGTGGGGTCTGTGGCAAGGTTTTTTACAATCTAAAATGTTTATAGTCAAATGTATTAAAACATCATCAAAACAAATGAGCCTAGAAAATGAAATTGGAATAAAGGGCCTCATTTTGACCTATTAATAGAACTTACAATTCTGGCTCAAATCTATTCCTGGGGCTATTCAGTGAAGCACCCTGTTTCTGAAGTCATTACAATGAAAATAGGTGAAGGAATGGGATCAGCCATCACTTACATGGTGGTACCATCTAGAAGAAACCTTTCTGCCTTAATGTACCTGATGGCAGATAATCTTTAAAATGATTTTATTCGTAATAATACTGATCTGTTGACACAGAAATTGTGACTAAAAGAACCAGTCAACCACCAGGCCCAAACAAAGGTGACGATTTTATCTGACCTTTTTTAATTTAGAAGTGTTAACCCTGTATGATGTGGCTCAGTAGATTGAGTGCTGGCCTGCAAACCAAAGGGTTGCCGGCTTGATTCCCAGTCAAGGCACATGCCTGGGTTGTGGGCCAGGTCCCCAGTAGGGGCGCATGAAAAGCAACCAAACACTAATGCTTCTCTCCCTCTCTTTATCCCTCCTTTTCCCTCTCTCTAAGAATAAATAAATAAAAGCTTTTTTAAAATGTTAGAGCAGCCTTAAAATTTTTTTAATAAATAAACAAAACAAAAAATAAATTACAGCTGGGACATGCCATTTGATAATGAGATGTCTTTTCTTTCTTTCTTTTTTTTAATGAAAACCAATTTACCTTTTCAAGCTGATTTGGAAAGTTGACTTATCAGAAATAATAAAGGGCATAAAAATTTTCTGTACCTTCAAGATCCCATAAACAATTTAAAAAGCAAATGAAAAGCAAGAGGAAATGTTTCTAACACATATAGCCACAAAGAGTTCATATTCTTAGAATATAAATGACTGATACAATTTGAAAAGAAGACATGCAACCTCTATAGAATAATGGGCAAAGGCTATGAGCAAGTAATTTAAAAAGAGAAAATGCATATGTCTTTCAAATACTATGAAATACCACATACTATTTTCACCTATCAAACTGTCCAGTATTAAAAATAAGTAACAATATCCAGTGTTGTCCCGCATATGAAGAAGTGAACAGCTTCACATGCTGTTGGTGGGAAAACAAATTAATACAACCTTTGCTCAGGCAATTGGCTCATTCCTATCAAAAACCTTAAAAACAGCAAATCCTTTAGTTTGATAATTCCACTTTGAAGAATTTACTTTAATGAAAATCAATATGAATATTCTCAAAGATTCAACTTTATTTTCATTGTTAACATATGATCAAATATTTCAAAACCTGGTAACCTGGTAATATTTCCCATTTGTGTAAGAATAAAAATATTTACATGTATCTAATAACATACTGAAAAAAATGCCAGGAAATATATACAGTGAAGAGGCTATTACAGAATGGTATAATTTTATTTTATTTTATTATTTTCTGATAACATAAGGGGATTATTTTTTAATAATCATGCATTGTGCCATTAGATATTTTATTAAATGTAAAAAATGTTTCATTCTTTTGTTAAAATACATGCTTCTAGGAGAAATAAATGGAAGTGATATAATTATTTGATATAAAAAGTTATTCATGACATATTGATTTGCACTAAAATGATACCATTAAAGAACATAAAAGCACATGCACAGAAAGAATACTAAAGTAACGGGAAAAAAAACATGTCTATGTGATGGAATGATGACAGATGTCTATTGTCTCCTTTGTTCTTGTCCTGTCTAATTTCTCTATAAGGATGTTGATTACTTTCTAAAAAATGAATTTAAATTCAGCTCCTGTGCATTAAAACTACACTGAATAGCTTCCTGGAAGTGCTAAAATAAAATCAAACTACCCCATGACCTATGGTTAAGGGGAAAAATCACCTCAATTGCATCCAAGTATGAGAGACATGTAGGCATAGGAGGAAATACAACAAAATATACAGACATCTGTGGGTGGTGGCGATTTCAGTAATTTTTCTGAAAATTTTCTTTATTTTTTCTTTTTGAATTTCATAAATTTAATACAATACATATATTGGTTTATAATTAGATAAAAATTGAATGTACCCCAAATGACAAAAAAAGTTATTAGACAGAAAGTTAATTGTTCTAATTAGTATGTTTCATATAGACACTGAACTGTGCTAGTCAGTGTGTCAGCTGACTTTACACACACCATGCTTTGTCACAATCCTACAGAAAGCTGTATCAAATGCATCAGTTGATTTAGAGTGGGAATGTCAATATATTTTTCCAAATTAGATCTGTGACAAATGCTTTAGTTTAAGAGCTCCTCCCTAGGTAAATACGAACACGCCAAAATCCATGATGAAATAAAGATGGGAGTGAGTTTACCTGCACAGGGGCAGGGCATTGAGAGATAAAGTTTTTGCTCCACCCTCACCAACCAGCCCTTCTGGAAGGAGAGCTCTCAGTGGAACCGGAAGTGTAGCCGAGATAAGATAAACTGCTTCATTACCCACTGGTCTCCTTCAAGTCTTCCAGGTATCACCTTTTCAGGATGTCAAACACACTACCAAAATCATACACATCTGTAAAAGAGAAGGGGCCATTATGCAACACTTACAAGGAACTAAATGAGATAGAATCCATAAAAAAGGGAAGCACACCAAGGCTGAGTCCCTGCCAGGGAGGACGCCATGCAGGCTGAGCCAGGGGTCCTTGCCACAGTGACCAGAGGCGAGGCCTCCAGAGACCAGAGGTGAGTGACCTCACTTTATCTCTCCCTAATTGGGAGAGCTCAGGCAAATTACTCAAGACCTTGGCAACCTCTGCTTCTTCATTGTTTTAAAACTCAGGATAAGAATAATATCCATTTCATAGGGTAGTTGTGAAGACCGTGGGGGGTGGGAGGGATATGTGTCAAGTCCAGAGGTGACCCACTGGAAGCATCCAAACCAGCTAGTCACCAATATTATTTTTATTGTATTTTTTCCCATTGCCATTTAGTCCTCTTATACCCCCACCTACCCCACCTCCCACAATCACCACACTGTAGTCCATATCCATGAGTCCTTTTTCCTTAATCCCTCTATTCCCTACCCTCTGCCCAACACCCCAGATATCATCCTGCTCTCCATCTATGAGTCCGTCTCTGTTTTGCTTGTTATGTCAGTTTGTTCATTAGATTCCACATATCAGTGAGATCATATGGTATTTGTCGTTCTCTGACTGGCTTATTTCATTTAGTATAATGTTCACCAGATCCATTCCTACTGTTGCAAAGGGTAAATTTTTCTTTTTTACAGCTGAGTAATATTCCATTGTGTCAATGTCCCATAAGTGTTTTATCCACTCATCTACTGATGGACCAACAGGTGGCTTCCATATTTTTGAAGAATATAAAGAACATTGCAATGAACACAGGGGTGCTTATGTTCTTTCGAATTAGTGTTTTGGGTTCCTTCGGATATATTCCAGAAACGGGATTGCTGGGTCAAAAGGCAGATTCATTTTTAATTTTTTGAGGTATCTCCATACTGCTTTCCACAGTGGCTGCACCAATTTGCACTCCCACCATCAGTGCAAAAGGGTTCCCTTTCTCCACATCCTCACCAGCACTTGTCGTTTACTGATTTATTGATGGTAGCCATCCTGACAGGTGTGAGGTGATATCGCATTGTGGTTTTAATGTTCATTTCTCTGATGATTAGTGACATTGAGTATCTTTTCATATGTCTATTGGTCATTTGTATATCCTCTTTGGAGAAGTGTCTAATCAGGCCCTTTTTTAAATTGGGTTGTTTTTGGTGTTGAGTTTTAAAAGTTCTTTATAAATTTTGGATATTAAACCTTTATCAGATATATCAGTAAATATGTTCTCCCATTCTGTGGGGTGTCTTTTTATTTTGTTGTTGATTTCTTTTCTGTGCAAAAACTTTTTAGTTTGATGATGTCCAATTCACTTAATTTTCCTTTATTTACCTTGCCTGGGGAGATATATCTGATAAAATATTGCTATAAGCAATGTCTGAGATTTTGCTGCCTGTGTTTTCTTCTAGGATTTTTATGGCTTGGGGTCTAACATTTAAGTCTTTGATTCATTTTGAATTTATTCTTGTGTCTGATGTAAGAAGGTGGTCTAGTTTCATTTTTCTGCAAGTATCAGTCCAATTTTCCCAACACCACTAATTGAATAAACTATATTTAGCCCATTGTATGTGCTTGCTTCCTCTGTTGAATATCATATTATTGACAGCGTTCCTGTTGCATAACTGTGAGAAGGCAGCCGACCACTTCTCTTCACCGGCTACACTCCTGGTGGTCCTTATTACACAGGTGTTGCCACATCACCAGTAAGCAGACAGAGGTTACCGCTAGAAAAAAACTACATCAAAAATACGCTTTTGCATAATCTAAACATCTTCAGGAAATACTCATAATAGGATCGTTTTCTATTGCAAGATACAATTTTCACTTGATAACACTATGATATTACAATCATATCCCAATTTTATTTGATAAAACTCTGGTCTTTCGGTCAAGTTTTCAGTACTTTTCTCTCCAGAATTATGTTGTCACTCCTGCTCAGTAAGGCCTCCATGCAGACTGGGACACACCAGATGACATCAGAGGACAAAACCTCAGTGAGCCACCAGAACAACGAAGGGCAAGAGGTCCCCAGAGGTCAGAGTTGTGGGAACCTGAACCCTGATCCTCCCACCTGTCACCTCATGGTTGGCTGGTGCTACACACAGCCAGGCAGTGACCCAGAGATTTGCTGCCAGCCCCCGGGCAGATGCCCAGAGGGATAGTGATACCCGGGGACCCTGAGCTCCCCTCCACCTAGGACCCACTGAATCCACAGCTACACATGGAACAACCTCCTCAGAAATCCTGTCACCTGGCTCAGCGGCTACTGAACCCTAAGGCCTGGGACAGAGAGGCCACGTGGAAGAAGGTAGGAGAGGCACCCCCACCTAGTCAGGAACCTCACTTCCCTGTGCAGTTCTGGAGGAAGCCTCAACCTGAGGAGAAGGGGTGGAACCCAGACAGCACCCCAATTTTTAAGACCTGCACCTAAGGGACAGCCCCCAAAACATCTATCTTTTGAAACCACTTGGACACATGTCCCAAAAAGCCATAGGTCCGAGCAACCTGAGGACCAGGCACAGACTCACTGTCCATGGTGCAGCATTAGTGTCTGATGTCAGGAGCATCACTGGGAGGCCCTGTCTGTCCACTGCGGGTGGTCAGATGTCTGGTGGGACACAGGAAGGTTTTTTTCTAGCAGGGACCTCTGTCTGCTTACTGGTGAAGTGGCAATACCTATGTAAAAAGGGCCGAGCTCCACAGCCAGTCGCTCCCACAGGCACTCTGTTCACATCTGAACCCAGTTTTGCATCTGGGGCCTGGTTTTGTGTCTGCTCCTGGTTAGGTCATGGGTCCAGGTTTTACACCTGCTCCTGGTTTTACATTTGGGGATCCGGTTCACCTCTCGGCCCCGGTTTTTGCAGGTGCCATCAATGGCCACCTCTACATGGCCTGGCTCTGGTGGCCATCAGGCCTACCACTGTCATCCCCCAGGACTATATGCGTTTGCACATTTTCAAAGCTCTGCCTGAGGGTCTGGCTTACAGTCAGCCTAAATCTAGGTGCCAACAGGCCTCCCCTTAAGGGCACTGACAGTCTTGGCACAGCCCCAGCTCCCAGGAGCCATGAAAAATACAGCAGGCTGCTGGGACAATCACAGAGGTTTGAGAGCCAGCCAAGAACTGGGACAGAATTGAATGATAAGGTTCATCTCCTCTAGGAGGCCACTCCTTCAAGACTGGGAGATGGGCTATTTCATCAAATGCATAGAAACCAACAGAGCGAGTCAGAGGAAATGAAGAAAGGGGGTTGTGGGGGGGTATCTGAAACACCAGCCACCCTGCATGTCTAGTGTCCAAGCCCAGACTCAGGCAGGCCCAGTCGCCTCTGCTGTCTTCTGTGCCTATGTACAACACTTGTATGCAAAAGTCACATTTTCTTTGTTCCAGAAAGAATTAAGGAGAAAAGAAGGGATATATAGGGCAAATTGTTTCCTCCTAATAAGGTAATTTATACTCCTGTATTCCTCCATTTTCTGATGAGGAGGACGTGACCCCTTCCCCGGTATGCTTTCCCTGAGACAAGAATGCAGGAGGAAGGGGTGTTGGCTGAAACTCCCCTCCAGATGGGTGTGTGTGTGGTGGCCACACCCCCAGAATGAGCTCTCCTTCTGTCAACCCAAAGAGCCAGATCCATGGTCCACCAGGGGTTCTGGTGTTCTCTTCTAGGAAGGAGATTTATAGAATATCATTAAAATCCAGTTCCAGTTCAGAAAGTTGGCATGGACCCATCTCTCCCTCCTCACTCCCACCAAGGACAACTATAAAATCTGAAGAGAGGCAAGATACTAAGTGAAGTGTGGAAGGAGAAAGGTGGGCTGCTTAGGGATCCGAGGATGCAGGAACACAGAGGCAAGTTGCAAACACCCCAAGAGTCAGAGTCCCTCTCCCCACCTGGAGACATGAGCATCCCAGGGGGCGTCGGCAAAGTGGGATCCCATAGCAGCCCCAGCCCCAGAAAGCAGCTCCTTTCCCCACCCTGCGGAGCCCCTTCCACACTGTCAGGCCCTGGC
>PVKM010023687.1:0-21007 GCA_004027735.1 Carollia perspicillata | reverse complement strand
CAAAGATGTCACTTGGCGTGGGCAAACTAGACACAGCATCTGGCTGGTCACAGGTGCCTGGCTTGTCCAGGAACGGGGCAGCGTCTGGCTCTGGGTTACTGCGAGGGGCCCTGTCCTCAGGGGCAGTGGAGACCACCTCAAACCCCCGGTCTCTCTGATCTGCAAGAAGTGAAAACAGACAGGACTTGTCACTGAACCCGGAGCAGAGCTCCTGCTCCGTGTAGCCTGCCCACCCCCCCCCTCCCCAAGGTTGTCCAACTCCCTCCAGAGCAGGGCTCCAGTGCTGGGTGAACACGAGCAGGAAACCGAAATAGAAGCTTTACTTTTTTCTACAACAAAAGTTTTACTGTTCAGCCCTGGCTGGCGTAGCTCAGTGGATTGAGCGTGGGCCTGCGAACCAAATGATCACGGTTCGATTCCCAGTCAGGGCACATGCCTGGGTTGCAGGCCAGTTCCCAGCAGGGAACGCATTAGAGGCAACCATACATTGATATTTCTCTCCCTCTCTCCTTCCCTTCCCCTCTAAAGATAAATAAAAATAAAATTTTTTTAAAAAAGTTTTACCATTCATTAAGTAAACTTGGGGGGTGGAGGGTGGGAAGACGCAGACATTTAAAACACAGCTACAAAAAGCTACAAGGTGCACACCCACAAGAACTGAGAAGAGGCGTCCAGACAGAACGTGTAGCCGAAGGTTCGCAGCAGTGTTACTCACAACACACAACAGGTGGAAACAGCCCAAGTGCCCACCCATCAACAGCTGAACACATAAAATGGTGCTCCCGTCCAAACTTAAAAATGCCCAACTGCGAAAACACGTATTAAGACTTGTATTTTAAAAAAACACCATATAGCCTTGGCTGGTGGAGCTCAGTGGATTGGGCGTGGGCTGTGGACCGGGGGGGTCGCTGGTTCAATTCCCAGTCAGGGCACATGCCTGGGTTGCGGGCCAGGTCCCCAGTGGGGGGCCGTATGGGAGGCAGCCACACACTGATATTCCTTTCCCTCTCTTTCTCCCTCCCTTCCCCTCTCTCTAAAAATAAATAAATAAAATCTTTTTAAAAAACATCGTATAAAACTCATCTTTTTTTTTATTTTGGTAGGAATAGTGTTGAGGAAACCATCCATAATACACACAGCGCCCCCTTTAGGACAACGGAGGGGAGAACACTTGCCGTCCTTGGCTCTGTCTCAGGAGCAGCAGGTGGATCTTAGGCATGGCTCTAGGCTAGGCCACCCCTGCAGGCACGCAAGACCTCAGAGGGTGCACGTGTACATCCCAAACTCACTCCCCCTTGCATTTCCTCTGCTTCGTTCTACTATAGGGGCCACGGAGATGTTGACAGCTTCTGACCCCGTCATTTCCTAAGGAAACAATTCATGTGGAGCCAGAAGCCCTCTATTGAAAGCCCCCTGTGGCCATGAGAGCCAAAAACGGTCTCACCCGAAGGGCCGACGCCAGGGGGATGGTTTAGTGGGTGAGAGCGCATCACTGAAACAGAGGATTAGAAGACCACCCAGACTGGCGACGACGAAGACCCTGGAGACATGGGGACGCGCTGAAGGGGTTATGTCATATGAGAAAAGTGGACTGAGCCCGCGGGCCAAGGTCGAGCTCACAAGATTCTGGATGATTTTAACTTGCCATATTTTCTATCTCTTCAGTCTTAAAATCCAAACCCCCCAAAGCGGCGGACGGCCTGGAAAACAGAGGGGTCAAGGCGAGACTGGGGCCACGCACAGCTCACCCAGTCATCAGAGTGGCCCCACAGCAGGAGGTCTCCTGGGAAGGGTTCCAGAAGTCGAGCCCCCTGCAGGGCACCCCAGGCTCCTCCAGGAGCAGCGCAGCTAAGAAGAGCTTAGGGAAAATAGGCAGTGGTGGGGCGGCGCAGGGGTTCCTTGGGGGAGGGGTTCTGGGACCCAGCCTCCCACGTGGGGCAGGAGAACAGTCCTGGTAGGAAAACAACGCCTGCTGGGCAGGCCCAGGGCCTGAGAGGAGGCAGTCTGTGTGGCTGCATCTACTGTGGGAAACAGCAGGGAGGGAGGGAGGGAGGACCTAGCTCACCCAGGGAAGTGGGGGGTCCCATCTGCAGGAGACAAAGATGAGACAGGGACGGTTCTGACATCCCATAATAATAACTCTGACATCTGCTGACCTCTCGCCCCATACCCCTAAAGCTCAGAAACTTGGTGATTTGTCTGCATTCCCACAGCCCATGAGCAGGGGCCAGGATTCCCCCTTATATCTTCCTGCCTCTCACCCCCTCCCCCCGCTGTACTCCACAGAGGCCCCGAGCCTGCAAGGTGGCTTCTGAGACATGGGAAAGCTGGACGAGAGAGCTTACTCAGGTCACTGCTTCTGGCCGTGGCCTTGGCCGAGATTCTGGAATCCGCCCTAGGTGTCTGGGAATGACTTCAGTGGAACAGAGGAGGGGACCTGAGATGTATGTGAGCGTGGGAGGGCTGCTGGGCCCCGCTGGGCAGCCGGTGCAGCAGGGGGAGGGGGCACTTCGGTGGAATGACTTAAGAATGGCCTAAGGGGATGGGGAGGGCTGAGGGACTGCCCACAAAAAACAGGGCAGACACAATAGCATCCGAGAGGGGACTATGGGGGAAAAAAGAGTGAGTCAGGCAGGGGACAGACAGCAGTCTGTGTCCATTCATGTGTCATCCTCATTCTGCAAACCTGATGTGAAGGCCTAGCTCCAAGGTCATGCACTTGATGCCCAGCTCTGGTCTTAAAGAGCCTCACTAACTCAAAACCCCCTGGGAGGCAGGACTGAATTCCCCACAAACGTAAACACACGGCAGGAAGAGATGCTGTTCCCTCTGTGCATAACCATTGCGGCATATCCGAGCTTCCTGCTGCCTCTCAGCATGAGCTCTAAAATCCTGAAGGGGGGCACCCAAAATCAACAGCTCAGCCCAACGGAGGCCACACGGCTTTGGCCAAGCGCACCACCACACTGTCTGCCGCCTGGTGGTATGCTACTTACTGCCACTCTGCACCGAAGTGACCTATCTGGACACACGTTTTCCACCCAGGAGCCCACACTGCCTCTTAATGAAGGAAGGGTGTTAGAGGATTTTTAAATTGTTCCAGATTAGAACAACAGTGAACTTTAAAATAGCAACGAAAGAGTCACCAAACTCCAGGACAGACTTTCTGATGCATGTAAACAGAACACCTGCCAGACACTGACAGGTCTCCAAAGTTTCTGTTTCTGTTCTCAGCTGACAGGTCGCCCCCATGTGGCAACAGCGTTAACCACAAGGTCGCGCAGCCTGCTGGGTGCTAAGCAGGGACCAGAACCCTGAAGGCAGCTAGCCGCCTTCCAGCGTTGGAGTCCTGCTCCTCCCAGTGAGTTGTTTTGGTGAGCTTTTTCTTTTTTTAGATTTTTGAATTTATTTATCTTTAGAGGGTAAGGGAAGGCAAGAGGGAGAGAATCATCACTGTATGGTTGCCTCTCGTGCGTCCCCTGCTGGGAACTGGCCTGCACCCCAAGCATGTGCCCTGACTGGGAATCGAACCGCGATCCCTTGGTTCACAGGCCCCCGCCCAATCCACTGAGCTACACCAGCCAGGGTATGGTGAGATTTTTAATGGTGGGAGTCTACGTTATTTTGAATTTTACTCACGGGTATTTTTATATGGTTCAATTTCCAATTCAAATTCAAATCATTCCAATCCATATAAGATGCAACCAAAGCGCGAGCTTCGTGGGACACGGTGAGGGGCCCGATGGGAAGGAAGCAGGGGACGGCGGCTCCTTCCCCACCAGAGTCTCCTGCAGGGGGACTGAGGCCCGGCTTACCTCCACCACAGGCCTGGATGAAAAAGAGCTTGGGCTTCCCTCTCAGGCTGGGGCAGCCGGTTCCATTGAAGATGTTCACGATTTTCTCGATGGACACAGGACCACCATCTACGCCATAAACAGCCCCGGGGAACTGGAGGTGGCTGGCCTGGAAGACCGAGAATCCTGGTCACACAACCAAGAAGTCGGGTAGGAATCCAACAAACCATTCAGAAGCTCTGGGGGACAGCGGGGGGTGTGGGGGGCAAGCAGTTAGAAGGTCGCAGCCTGGGGCACAAGGCTGCTTTAGACAGAGCGGACTGGCTCTGGATGGGCCCTGGTCAGCTTCCGTTCCCAGGGTGTAAACCCACGTGCCCACTACAGGGGCCGAGAGCCTAACTGGAGAGCGCCGGCCAGCTCCTTCTAGATCAGTGGCTCTCCAAGTGTGGCCCCCCAGGCCAGCAGCATTGGCATCACCAGGGACTTGTAAGACATCCAAATTCCTGGGCCCCACTCAGACCTCCCAAATCAGAAACCCTGAGAGAGGAGACGGGCAATGGTGCCTCTGATGCAGCTGAACATTGAGAACCACCTCTCCGGAGCGATTCTTCCCAAACCTTATGTGCATGGGGACCAGTAACAGTGTAGGCTCCGAATGAAGAGGTTGGGCAGGGGGCCGGGGCCCGGAGTCTGCACATCACCAGCTGCCAGGTGATGCCCACACTGCTGGTCCAGAGGCTACTCCATGAAGGAAACGACCCAAGGGCCAACCCCTGCCCAGACGCCAGCCACACAGCGTGCTCTAGGAGGAGGCTGGCCTAGTAAGGCCAGACCTTTGTGGCTTTTCAAGAAAAGCTAGAAATCCTAATTTTGGTGTGAAAGCTACCAGACTTGAAAACACTTTATAACCCAGAGGGGGACTACAGACCCCCAGCTTGTATCCTCGACCTTCCCAACCCTCAACTTAAAAGATAAGGAAACTGGGGCTCAGGAAGGGATATGGCCTTGGGCACAACGACGTAGTACATTAGTGGCTGAGCCCAGAGTGGGTCCCAGTGTCCTGACTCCCAGCCAGCAGCAAAGGGCCCAGAACCATGCCCAGCAGGACTGGGGCAGGAGCTGGGAGCTCCTACGCGCTGTGCCGGCTCTGAACGAAATCCGGGGAAGGGGCTTTGTGAGCGGAGCTTGCCTCGTCCCTGCATCTCCCAGAGCCTCCCCCTAGGAACACCGCCCCGCCCAAGTGCAGAGTCCAACTGCTCACAGGGCCAGATGGCTCCTAAGAAAACAGTGGGGGGTGGACAGGGAGCCCCAGCACTTCCCATAAAGCTAAGGGTGTCCTGGACATAGGAGGGGACAGGGGTGTCAGACAGCCTTTCCCAGGTGCCTGCCCGGGAAGCTGAGGCCGCCCACCTGACAGCCGTGAGAGAGGATGACCACCACGCAGCAGTCCAGGGCACTGTGGTCCTGCCGCGACAGCGCCACCAGAGCCTGGACCATTTGCTGCAAAGAGAAGGTTGCAATGAGCCAGAACACTGATGGATCAGATCCCCATCCCGGGCCCACCAGAGCACCGGGGCGGAGCAGCGCCCCTGCTCCTGGTGCCAGTGCTGAAGTAATGACAGTCACGACAGCCACAATTCTCGGGGCAAAGCTGCTGTGCTTGGGCACTGAACCCTCACAGCGACCCTAGGAGTGAGTCCTGTCCTGACTGTCCAGACAATGAAACTGGGGCTCAGGGGCCACCCCGCAGGTACCAGGGGAGCCAGCCCTCCACCCAGGGCGCCCTCAGTCTGAAGCTCAAACTGGTAACCACAGAGCAGTATGGCCTCTCATGGTCCCACAGACCCACGGGCTAGTCCTGGGGAGTCGCCTGCTTTCAGGGTCCCTGTCTCTCTGCACGGACAGTGACCGTACCTTGGCAGTCAGGTCGCACTTCACCTCCACCTCGAAGTGCAGCAAGTGGAAGCGTCTCCGCAACTTCTCGCAGTCCACGTTGGAGCCGGAGCGGGTGCTGAGCCCCGACTCCAGGGAGAAGTTCACGTTGTTGAGGATGAGGCAGCGGCCACAGGGGTCCGCATCCAGGGCGTAGGCCTGCCCAAGCACAGGGACCAAGGTGAGGCGGGGTCTCACTGCATTCCTCAGGAGGGCAGGCCACCCCCTGGCTTTCACTCGTGTGGCGGACAGTCTGGAGCGATGACACAAGAGATGGGGTCTGCCCTCCCTCTGAAGGAATAGTGGAGTCTACGCCCGGCGCTGCAGGGCACAGGCCAGCAGCCCGCAGCCAGGCTGCGGTGAGCGCCGGCTGTGTGATGCGCAGATGGCCAAGCTCGGGAAGGCAGATCAGCTCCCACACAGCATTCAGGGACGGGAGCTGCTAGCTTACAGATCCAACACCCATAAACGTTCGCCCCTAAAGGACCTTACCGGCCACCCAGTCCAGGGGAGCGCCTGAGAATCGTGTGGGCGACTCTGGGCAGACCCGTGCCCACCCTCGGAGCACCGACGCCACGTTCCCCCCCAGGCTCAATGTGTCCCTTGTAACCCTCTCTCTGGCAGCAGCCTGTTCTTTTTGTTCATGGTGCATTACACTATTTATACTGAAGACTTATATGTTCCTTTCTAGAACTAGCCTCGATGGCTCCACAAGGGCGAGAAACTTAAGTGGTCTGTTCCCAGGTGTCCCAGCACAGAGGCCGGGGCTGCCACACAGGAGTCACACAACAAATGCTGTGAAGAGAGTCAGTGACTCAGACTGGGGCGGGGAGGCGGGGAGGCCACAGCCGATTCTGATGCCCACGCCTCATTAGGTGTGACCCCTGGCTTCACAGGGGAGGAGAGAGCAGGGCTGGACAATCTGCTCCAAAAGGAGCTGTGCCCGAGTCAGGGAGCCAGAGGGGGCCCGGGACCAGGAGCCTCTCTCCAGTTGGGCTGGGTTCCCTGGGTTCCCAACATGGCTGCAGGAAGGGGCCTGGGGAGTGAGCAGCAGAAGGACCCAAAGCTAGGGCAACGGGCCCCGAATCCTACGAAGGCTCACCAAATCAGCGTTTCCCCTCAATCTCTCCTGAGCACCTGGGGGCAGGGAGAGAGAGAGACAAAGAGGGAAAACGTGAATGGCAGGGTCCAACAGCGGAGGGGCAAGGGACCCTGTGAGGACAGCCCCCACAGACACTTAGGAGTGGAAACGTGGGAGCCCTCAGTCAGCGCCAGTGGGAGGGAGTCACGCAGCACGGCCACCTTGGAGAACTATTTAGAAGTTTCTAATAATTAAATGCCCACCTGCTCTCCAACCAACAATTCCATTCCAAGGTGGACGTATACCCAAGAGAAATTAATGCAATAGACAAAAAGACTTGGCTACCCAAGTCTATGGGTCACTGAAGAGCTACCCATAATGCCTAAAACTAGGAACAGTGCAAATGTCCATCAACAGGTTGATAGACAACAAACTGTGATGCAGCCGGACAAAGGAACACCACACAGCCTGCACGGGAACAAGCTGCTGACACACGCAACGCCATGGATGATCTCAAAAACAATATGCCGAGTTAAAAAAGCCACAAAGTACATACACATGACGTGATTCCATGTACGTACCATTCTAGAACGGAAGAGTACAAGGGAGGCTCCAGGAGAGTAGACGCCCCCACTCTGTGGACCCCGGAGACCCAGCACACAGTAGGTCCTCAGCAAGTATTTGCAGAATGAATAAATGAGTAAAATGGGCATTTATTCCTTCAATGTCAAGAGTTTTCATTTCCATTAGCTAAAAGTTGACAAGCCACCAGCCTATAGGGCTGGGGGATAATTTTTCTTTTTCAGCAAAGAGAACACAGTGGCTACCTCCAAGACACGTTGGGGCCTAAACTCATGACCCAATGATGGTGATGTTCATTGCTGACGGCAAACCTGGACTTCTTGTTGGGAACTATTTTCTCGCCAATTTAAAAGTCACGCCAGAAAAGCATTCACATCCCATGTTTTTTTAAAAAAAGGTTTCCCCTAGCCTGAACGCTTGTATTGGTCCACAGACTTAATTCTGAAACTATTGCTCACTTCCAAAATTCCACTGCACCCCCAAAACAAAACTATTGCCCACCACTGAGGAATTTATTCCTTTATCAAATTCACAGCAATGACCCCCAAAGTGAGAGGGCAGCGTTACCCAAATGGCAGAATAAGAATTTCCTACCACCTTCCCCCGCAAAGAACACCAAGACTGACATTCACCCACGGACAAGAGCGCCTTTGCGGAAGTTCGGCGTCCACTGGAGAAGTTCCAACACACCACTAATGCAAAACAAAAAATTCCAAGATGAGATTCATTAAAGAAGCCAGTTGGTAAAGACTGGAGGAAGCCACGTTTCTTCAAACACAAAGACAGCAGCACAAGACTTCAAGGAACATGAAAAATCAGGAAAACATGACACCACTAAAGGAACAAAATAATTTTTCAGTAACTGACCCCAGAGAAATGAAACTCTGAGATTTTCCCAATGAAGAATCCACAATCATAGTTTAAAGGAAGCTCGGTTAGCTACAAAGAAACACAGAAAGATAATTTATGAAATCAGGAAAACAACACATAAACAAAATGAGAAGTTTAACAGAGAGCTAAAAATCATGAAAGAGAAAACAGAAAATCTGGAACTGAAAAATACAATGAATAAAATGAGAAAAAAAAAGCAACAGAAAACATCGATAATCAGACTTAATCAAACAGAAGAAAGACTCTCTGAGGCAGAAGAGAGGTCATGTGAAATTATCCATTCAGAAGAGAATACATGCTTTTCAGAGGAGGGGCTGCCAGAATTAAACCTTCTGAAGGCCTACCAGAGTATTCCACCCATACTCTATATGAGTTCTCAGAAAGACGACACCAAAATTAAACTCTGAGTCTCAGCCTGCCCAGCTGTACCGATGGGCACATCCACCTCCCGGCCACTCTCTCTTACTCACGGACGTCACCGAGTCCTCCAGAAGGAACATCCACTGGCCTGGGCACGTCTGGTCTGAGGACCTCTGGTCTGAGTTTGGTGGGACAGAGCTCTCCCGGCCCCAGCACTACCGGAGTGAGTTTACCTGGGGTCGGCTTCGGGGGGTCCTGCTTCGCCACTCTCGGCTCCTCTGGTCTGAGGCCCGCCGGTCCGACCACCACAGGCATGAGGTCCCGGGGTCTGACGGCCTCAGGACCCCGCTTTGCTGCGTGGCTACTCGTTCTCAGCAATGAAGCCAGGCCGTGCTGGCCTGTGTCCTCCAAGCAGGAGATGAACAAAGGAAGGGCCTGACTGCCTCGAGTCTCCAGATCTGTGATCAGCTGCCTGGCCTGATCGCGCCGAGACCCGGAGCCCGCCCTCTGTTTGGGAAGAAGGATGTGACACTGTTACTTACACACTTTCCTGTGACTCTCACCGTGTCCCCCTGTGTCCCTGATAGCATAAATCTAAACAATCAGGCATGCTAGCAAAAATTGGCCCTGCCTTTGCTTATCTATCCATTCAGTATTTTGGAAGCGTCTACTATGTGCAAAAGTGGTAAAAATACAGCAGCAAACGTCACATGGGGGATGGAAACAGACAAATCACCAATGACAGAGCAAGGAGGGATGTGCCGCAGGAAAAGAACATGGGTCTGGGGGCACACGACTCAGTCCTGGGCAGTAAAATAGACTTCCAGCAGGGGTCTCAGCTGAGGCACGAGGGAAGATGAAGAAGTGAACAGCACAACGTGAAGATGAAAGCAGAGGCTGAAGTGGTGTGGCCACAAGCCAAGGAATGCTGGCAGCCTCTAGAAGCGCAACAGGCAAGGAATGGATTCTCCCCTGAGCCTCCAGAAGTAGCCCTGCGGACACCATGATTTTAACCCCTTCGGACTCACTTTCATTCAACTCTTGACCTCCAGAAATGTAAGAGGATAAAGGTGTGTTGTCTTTAAAAAAAGAAGAAGTGAATAGTGAATTCAGAGAAATGGGAAATGTGAGTTGGGGTGGGGAAGAGTAGTGAGGAACGAGGCACGCCTCGTGACCTTGGCATGTGGTCACGCCAAGAAAGTCGTGGGAAGAGTTTGAAGAAGAGGGTGGCAGAGCCAGATCTGCCATTTAGAAAAATCATCCTGGGGGCAGGCGGACAATGAAGGGAGTGAGCCACAGCCGGGTCAGTTGGTGGCAAAGACGGTGCAGCTGGAAGAGAGAGGAGTCAGGGGGCAGACCAGAGAAATAAGGAGGGAGAATCAACAGGACCTGGCCATTGATCGGGTGGACCGTGCAGGTGGAGGAATGGTCAAGGTTGGCAGGTGTGGGGACGGTGAGGCCAGGCACTGAGATAAGGAGCAGGGTGGGAGCAAGAAGAAGATGCTGGTTATCCCCTGGTTGTCCTTCGAGACCCAGCACTATGAAAGTTCCTCAGGGTGGAATAAGATGCCACCCTGTCCTCAAATGTTCTACAGCAGCGCTGTCCAAGGGAACTTTCCAAGACGATGGAAATGTCCTTTATCTGAGCCGTCCAATATGGCCACTATCAGCCATGCACCGCTACTGTGCACCTGGGTCCTATGACTGGAGAACTGAATTTTTTATTTTGTTTCATTTTATTTTTTTTATATTTTATTTATTTATTTTTAGATAGAGGGGAAGGGAAGGAGAAAGAGTGGGAGAGAAACATCAATGTGCGGTTGCCTCTCATGTGTCCCCTACTGGGGACCTGGCCTGCAACCCAGGTATGCGCCCTGACCGGTAATCGAACCGCGATCCTTTGGTTCACAGGCCCGTGCTCAATCCACTGAGCTACACCAGCCAGGGCTATTTTGTTTCATTTTAATTGCTTCGGATTTACAGTTACATACATAGGGACATGTGGCTAATGGCTACTATACTGAACAGCAGAGACACATAGTGTCACAGAAAAGATAATTCTCTGTAGCAAAACTGCTATCTGCTTACTTCTGCAAGTAGATGGTGGTATTTTGATTTCCCTCAAGAGTTACTGAGCACTCACAATAAGATAGGCACTTGTTTAGTGCACCTTTCCCTTAGCCCCCCTCAACAACCTTAAATTACAATTATCCCCACTTTACGGAAGAGGGAAAGTGAGTCACCAAAAGGTGCCGCAACTTGCTAACATATGCCAAAGCCAGGATGAGGGCCCACACCCACGTGGCCCCACAGCCGGTGTGTTTATCAGCCAGCCCAGGTGCAGTGAAATGGCACCTGCTGTTCACGCAGCATTCTTCAAAAAGTCTGAGTTTGTGCGAACATTTAAAATCAGGTAATTTAGACATCAAAATCAAGATTCCCAGCTTCTCTTTAACAACGTGAAAGATCTGGCAATACCAAACCAGCATTCTGCCACGACCACACCCAGCGGGAGCTGGAAGGCAGGACAGAGACTGCCCACTGTAGTGCCCGCCCAAGGGACCTCCATGGGCATTCCATTTGGTGACCCCTGTGAATGCTCCTAAAAGCAAGGATATGGCCTCAAACCATCTCCACTCCTCAGTACAGGCCACGCAGCAGATGCTCCTAAGACTTCTTTTAATTGTTATTCATCAGTCATTTTCCAAATGACATTTGTTCTATCAAAGACTTCCCTCTGGGTCAGGCCCAGCTTCTGGGTAAGGCAGAAACTGGACACTCGGCCTGCAAGCCGCCCAAGGGGCGCTGGCCAGGGGCCTCCACGAAGCCATGCAGACCCACTGCACATCCCTCCTGTATCCATCTTACTTCTCAGACCTGTGGCGAGGGTCAAATAAGACCAAGACATGAAAGCGCTTTTAAAGGGAATTGCCAATGTTTAACTCTATTCTTCCTTCCATTACCTGCATAAGGTGGTTCATCTCCAAAAACCCTTAAAAATGTAAACTTAATACATGAGAGGCTGGCCAAGGAGGGCAGGGCACAGCCAACTACCACGCATGAGCCCTTCCTCTGAGCCTGACACTACTGTTTCATATCCTGTACCTTAGCCCTGAGGACAATACAACTGTTGCCCCCATTTCACAGCCTAGGAAACTGGCTCAAAGAGGGTGTGGATGGCCCAAGGATAGGGTGCCAGGCAGTCTGATACCCAAGTGGGTGCCGTGGACCATCACGCTAGAGGAGCTAACATACCTCGCTGCTGGAAAAAGCACGGCGCTGCAGCAGCTCTCAGTGCAAGCTGATGGTGCAAGGCGCGGAATCGCTTTAGCAAGCCCGTGTCTGGGACTGCTTGGTTTGGCTGGGCAGTTTAAGGGGCTCGCCACCGGGAGGAAAAACCGGGTTCCCACACAATGGTTCCCTAAAGGCGGGGGGTACTGGTTGGCACAGACTGGGGAGCTCGGTCATTAAGTTACTTTGTGGTTCCAGTAACCCTCTCCGCGCGGCCTCGCTGTTCCCAACTGTGAGAGAAGTCTGCTCACGATAAGGGAAGTGGGGTGTAGACTGGGAGGGGGCGGGGGCGCACCTGGATGTCCTCGATCATGTCTGGCGTGAAGAGCTCGCGGTTCAGCAGAGCGTCCCAGAGATCGGCCACCTGCAGCTTGCCAACGAGCTGCACACGGCATCGCCGCAGGAGCTGTCGGTCAGCCTCTTCCATGGCAGGTAGACAGCGGGAACCCAAGCCGCCCCCGTCCACTTCCGGGCCTCGGCCAACGCGTCCCGCCAGCTCCCAAGGAACCGCCCTCGGGCGGGCCACACCGCTGCACCCCGCCCGGATATTTCCCTCGCCCCCAGGGTCCCGCCCCTAGGCTAGGCCACCTCCTGTTTATTGGGCTCAGCTACTGCGCAGTGTCCAGCCCCCAGGGCTGACGCGTGCGTCGACGCCCCGCCCCAGCCCCGCCCCACCCCAGACACACCCCCGCGATCCAGCTGCTTTCCCCCACCCAAAATTCGAGACCACTGGCTTTTCCGGAGACTCAGAGGAGGAGTCACGCTGCTAGTTAGAGCCAACCAAGCCTCGGGACAGTCTGTCCCGCCCCATTCAAACTCCTACCCCGTGTAGCTCCCCTCGAACCCCCTCTCCTGCCGCCATTAAATCCGTAAATCGGCCATCCTCCTTGTGCCTTTCGTTCGCTGTTCCAAACTTGGTCTCATCCAACCAAGCCCACCTTACATGATCTTTCGTTACCCTTTCCCCTCCCTGCCACCCTAGCACCTCCCACCACAAAGGAAAACGGCCGAAATCTAGTCTTCGGAACTCCCAGTTTGTACGGCTAATTTCCACATCTGAAAAATAATTGCTCCCGTTTTCTGACCGTTTACGAGGTCCCAGCCATTATGCTAGCCATTTACGTTCCATTGCTTCCTTTATCCCTGACTACATTGCTGCCGAAAGAGTACTTTCCCCTACTTTACAAAGGTGGACGCTGAGTCTCAAGGAAGTGAGGTCACTGGTCATGGTCACAGAGGTAGTAAGTGGCAAGCGGGCAAGATTTAAACTTAAACTCAAAGTCCACACTCTTAACCCGGAGTCCATCTTAGAATGCATATTCTTGAGCAGCAAAACCTCAGCCCCATTCATCATTTATTCCACAGACATTTATTGCGACCCTGTTTGTGCCAAGGTCTGTGCTGGCATCGAGAATACAGAAGTGGAAAAAAAAAAAAAAGACAAAGGCCCTGACATTAGGAGCTTACATTCCAGTGGGAGGAGAAAAATGAAAAAACAAAAGACGTAGTATGTTAGATAAAGGCAAATGCAAAGGAGATAAAGATAAATGAAAACAGGGCAGGGAGATATGAAATCTCTTTGTATCTCTAAAGAACCTATTTCATTGGCCCAGCGAGAGTCGCTCCTTTACCTGTGCCTCTCCCCCTCCCCAACGACCACCACCCAATACACATCCCTTTCCGTGCTAAGGGTGGGGACTGGCGCATTCTAGGATGGAGTTCACTTTTTGATAAATGGGTTTAGGAGTCCTGGGTTCCAGGCCTTGGAAAAGTCCCTGCTCCTCTCTGGGCTTCACTCTCCCCATCAGCATATGGAAGAGTTGGGCTAAAAGGATCCCTGAGGTCTCTTCAAACTCTAACGCTCCAGGATTCTATGAATAGGCTTAAAGAGAACCGGGACCAATGATTGCTTCCCCACCCTAGCAACTGTCGTTAGACCAGGGCCATCTCCTGGTAGGACTGGAAACTCCTCCCTGGATCCGGGAGGTCTTTTTGGCTTCCCATCCTGCACCGCGACTTAGCCTCGCTAGGTGGCACGTCTTGACCTCTTTGGTAACGATCTTCCTTTTTGATCCAGCCAAGGAGCGCGCCTCGTTCCCGTGGTAACCGCGTTAGGTCCACGCGCAGACGGTGTGTGGCAAGGGTCAAAACACATTCGCAAGCTAGAAGCCCTCCACCTGTTCAATCCACGCCTTCGATGCGCCAGGCCTTTAAGTGTCACGTGACTCCCTTCAGGCTGTCCCCTCCTTCTTCCCCTCCCCAGGTCCGGGCGAACGCTGGTGTGGACCGGAGGCTCCCGGCCGGCGGACTAACTGGATCTCCGACGCTGCAGCCATTTAGGCCGGTGCCCTTTCCCGGTAACTCCTTCCCCGCGTGACGCGCCGAGCCGCGGACGCGGCGGGGCCGGGCAGGCTAAGGAACCTCCCTTCGTTTCCTTTTCGTTCCCGGTCCCTGCTGGGCCTGGGGGGAACCAGGAGCCGACCGGGCCAGGACCAGGGCTCTCGGAGGGCAGCAGCGGAGGCAGCTGTCTCCTGGAGGGTTGCGACCTCCGGCGGGAGCTGGAGGCGGTGCCCAGACTCAGTGTCTCTCGGAGAGGCTGCCTGATTTAGGGATATTACCCAAGGGCGGTAGCCTACCTGTTGGGCAGGTGCTTTCCTGCCCTAAGGCCGGCATCGTCAAGCTTTTGTGAAGTCTGCAAAAGAACTTCACAGCCCCCCGCCCCGCCACTTGGGCCCTCTAACGGGAAGTGACGGACACAGTTGAATAAGACAGTGTTTGCACAGCACGGTAGAAAAAAAATTGCAAGTGTCATTTATTGACTTGACCCTGTGCCCAGTAAATACTTTACATGCACTTAACTCCCATGTTTGACCTTTTCAGGATGTGTTATTCACCTCCATTTTTTTTAAATAAGGACACTGAGGCTTAACAAGTTTAAGCAACTTGCCCAAGATCATAACGTGGTGGAGGATGGATCCCAATCTGAGTCTGATTCCGGAGTCCGTGCGCTTAACCAGTAGCTACAGCACCATCCGGATTTTTAGCGGGCTGTGCGTGTTTTGTAGGACAGGATAGGTTATAGGTTGCCTGAACAAGGAAGAAACTGGTTTTAGGGTTTTATTCAGCGTGCATGCAGTCGTAAACATTGACTATCGGGTGGGTCAATTTTGTGAGGACGCCCAGGCCGCAATTACACCTCTACATGTCAGAATCCACTGCTGTTACACAGCTTTTGCCCCCCCACTCCTTAAGTAAAATGTCACAATAGACCCTTGGACCTTAAAATTTGAGTACGTTATGAGAAGTCAAGGTAAATACGGCCCTTGGAAAAACGTTGTATGATATCACCAAGATCACAATCCTTCTGTGCAGTAGAGCACTATGTTGTTTATTAACCAGCCAGTATTATTAACAGAACCCAGCGTGAATTAGGTCCCTACACACAACCAGAGATGAAGCTTTAATATTTAAAGACCATGTCTGGTCTACAGTCTTTGTCACCAGTTCCCCGTCACATGGAAAATTGAATGTTTTCTCACCACTTTTGCTCAAAGGGAAGTGGGAAAGTTGAGCATTTCCTGAGGCCTACATTTATAATGACCATATTGCTAATGATCGAATTAAAAAGCAGCTTCATTTTCTTGTTCTAATGGGCTTGGTGAGAAAGAATATTAAGTCATATTAAGCATATTAAGTCATAACTGCAGCTTATTAAGAGTATTTCACTTTTGTATTTCTACCTATTTAACTCCGAAGAGCGTCAGAGGTATTTCATTTTGTGATTTTGGGCATGGTAAATCTTACGGTTTCATGAATTCGTTTAGTATATACTCAGTGGGGTATCTGGAGCCTTGGGTTTTAAGTTTACACTATGACTGATCGTCAGAATAAGTGGAACAGTGTATTTGACATGTGGCCGCCTCGACCTTCCTGTTTGTCCTCGCACACTTGCGCAGTGTTTCTTCATCTCGTTTCTTTTCGGTCACTTCTAAAGCTTTTCTGACCCAAGGATTCTGGAGAGGTGCTATTAATTCTTATTGCTCATCTTTTCATCTCTAAGAGTTCTTTTTTTTAAAGGATTTTTATTTATTTACTTATCTTTAGAGGGGAAGGGAAGGAGAGAGGGAGAGAAATATCAATGTATGGTTGCCTCTCGTGCGTCCCCTGCTGGGAACTGGCCTGCAACCCAGGCATGTGCCCTGACTGGGAATCGAACCGTGGTTGTGTGGTTCGCAGGCCCGCGCTCAGTCCACTGAGCTACACCAGCCAGGGGTCTAAGAGTTCTTATTTGTGATACAAATAGTAACGAAATTGTGTTTTAAAATATAGTCAAACAGCTTGACACGTTTTCTGCAAAATAGCTTTTGTTTGTTTTGTTTTTCATCTTTATGTCTTGTACCTTTACCTCAAGAGCAAGACTGTCCAGGTTTCTGCCACTGAAACTTGTTGCCTCTTCAATCATTTCAGCTCTGGAAAGGAAGAGAAATGGAAGTGAAAAAGTTGAGCCTTTCCTGGCAGTTCTTGATAGTTCTGGTTTTCATCCTGCAAATTCTGTCTGCGTTGGATTTTGACCCATACAGAGTCCTAGGGGTCAGCCGGACAGCCAGTCAGGCTGATATTAAAAAGGCTTATAAGAAGCTCGCCCGGGAATGGTAGGTGAAACAAAGAAATAGTTTAATATAAGCTAAGCAGTTTTAGCAGGGAAATGAAGCCTAAGTTATGATTAGCTTTTATTTGTCTCTGTTTCTGTGTTCAGTAAATATATAATATGTCTGTCTAAAATATTTATTTGGGAGAACTAATGTTCATATTATTCTATAATTTTTAGTGATGTGACTCAAAGCCTGTGTTACTATGAAACCCCCTTAATTGCCGAGATCCCGTTAGCATGTTTAATGTTAAAGTAGGAGGAAACTTTAATTTTTTAAATATATATGTACTCAGAAATGGATAAAGTACCCTTCCCATGATGTTATTCATGAAGTAACTCTTTATGAGCCAAACGGCTAAAGGAAACACTACCCAATCCTATTTTCTAGATTAATTTTTCAGCTGTCAAAAAAAGACAGCTTAAAAATTAAGAATAAGAGCTTTATGAATTTTGAGTAAGAATAAGGGCTTTAGAATAAGAACTTTTTGCCCTCAATTTTAAAAGAATATTCAGGAATCGAGTATATTACTTTATAGAAAAATCGGAATTATACCTGTAGCTGTTATATATGCTGGAGAATATACAAGTGTTTATGACTTTAGCAGGATGGCAATAAACTTAAAACTTACTTTGGACAGACAGCATCAGTTTCTTTCACTAATGCTATGGAGTGGCCAAAGTAGAAGGGTTGTGTTATGTAGGTGGAGGGGAGCAGCGGGAGGAGGGAAGGAGAGAGAGGACCCAGCTGACTACTAGCTACTAGCTGACTACTAGCTGGGTGAACCAAGCTTGAGAAGAGAAGGAAGGTTTGGGGTGGGAGCATCACGGAGCACCGGCCCACTAGGTGCCAGATTCTGTTTTCGTGTGGTGTGTGTGTGTGTGTGTGTGTGTGTGTGTGTGTGTGTGTGTGTGTGTGCGCGTGTGTTTAATCTCATTTAAACCTTATAATTGCACTGTGAGAGAGGGCATTGCTGTTCCTGCTTTATGGGTTGTTACGGTTGTATTACCTGTGGCTTCCATAGTTTGACCTTCTGCACCAACAGCTAGTTAATTGCTTTCCTGTTTTTTTGATCATTTGCCCATCTGGGCAGAAGTAGGAATGCGTGGGTTCGCGTTTTGGGCAGGAAGTTGGGCAGGACAAAATGGCTGCATGCAGATGCCACTGCAGGATGTACACGACTGCCTGACACTATTCTTCAGTAAAACATGCGCCCTAGTTTTAAACTGGTTGCAATACAGGTAAAAGATAGTTTTAAAATACAATGTTTCGAATAGATATTTCGAATAGATAAAAGGTGCCAGCCTTTTTGGCACCAGGGACTGGTTTCGTGGAAGACACTTTTTCTACAGACCGGTGGGTGGAGGATGGTTTCGGAATGATTCAAGGCAGTACATTCAAGCTCACCTCCTGCTGTGCCCCCTGGTTCCTAACAGGCCCAGACCGATACCGGTCTTCGGGCTGGAGGTCGGGGACCCCTGTTTTACACCATATTCACAGCACGAAGGATCCGGAATTGGTTACTGAAAACACAGTCTCTAATTATGTGTGGCCTCTTTCCAGGGACTCTCTGTACAGCAAAGTTGCTTTCTACATCATCTTAAAGAGGCAGGAGACTCTTGCCTCTTTACGTTTAAAGCAAGATTTATAAATCCGCAATGAACTGCTATGGTAATAACATCCTTTTGGACAGGATACGGCCTTCAACAGCATTTTAAAACCAGAAGTGACAGCTTCTGTGTGCAGGCCCTAGTAAAATGTACAGCTTTGCCTTTGCTGTCTTCCAGAGCTGAAAAGGATGTTATGTTAATTAAACGAGCCTCTGCTTCTCTTCCTTAATTAGAGTCTCTCTAGGAGTAATTCATCAGCATGTACAGAGTAGCATCCAGTGAAAGCCTACAGTTTTACTCTACCTTTGTATTTTCGCTGTACTATTGTTTTCTGCTGCTCGGGCTATGGCAGTGTTTATCACTGAAATTGTTTCCTTTTGTAATGGTTCCATATGCACTGAAAATAGTAGTGTTTCCCGGTTTGACTTTTCAAAATGAACTAACGCAGGGGGAAGTAGTGAATTGTCAAATCGTATTTGTCGCCTTTGTCTGCTGTGTTTCACTGCTTCATAGCTTTGCTTAGACGTCTCAGGAGCTTGCCCTTTGCTTGGTGCAACCACTTAAAATTACTTTTTCTCTCAGGAATAGTGTTTGTCTCCCGTAATTAAGTTATTTCATACATACTCTTCTTTTGTCGTCCACATAGACAAAATAAACACCTCCTCCCACTCCCAAGAAGAAGGTGTCATATAATTTGATTTGAAGCAAATGGGTAGAACATGGTCAGTCACCAGAACAGCAAATTGATTTGGCTAATACTTTACTATATTACTTTTTAATATTTATTATTACTACCTCCTGTATTTTTTAATTACAGTTGACATTCAAACTCTGTTACTTTTTAAACTTTATTTATTGATTTTATTTTTTTTATGTTTTATTTTTAAAGATTTTATTTATTTATCTTTAGAGGGGAAGAGAAGGAGAGAGGGAGAGAAACATCAATGTATGGTTGCCTCTCCTGCATCCCCCACTGGGACCTGGCCTGCAACCCAGGCATGTGCCCTGACTGGGAATCAAACCAGCAACCCTTTGGTTCTCAGGCCTGCTCTCAATCCACTGAGCCACACCGGCCAGGGCTATTTATTGATTTTAGAGGAAAGGAGAAAGAAAGAGAAATACTGATTTGTTGTTCTATTTATTTACATATTCATTGGTTGCTTCTTGTACGTGCCCTGACCAGGGATCAAACCCTCAATTTTGGCATATCAGCAAGATGTTCTGAACAACTGACCTAACCAGCCAGGGCCTATGTTACTCTTTCAGCCTCTCTTTGTATTCCCTTGGAGAGGAAAGTAGACCACCAGTAGATGTGTATATCCTGCAGTTTGTAAAATGTTTCACATACACAGAAAATAGCATTGGACAGTACTTTTCTAGAGCTGAAGTTACCCTTTTCTGGTTTCAATTTTGTATTGTTTTCCTGTAATTAGAAAAATATCCATTATAAGCTGAAACTGTCCTGTGGTTCCCCCGCCACTCCTGGGCCTTGGTTTCCTCTGTTGCAGAGTCTGTGGTTTTAACGCAGCTGCCTTCACAGCTCACCCTTTGGTTCAGTCTCTTTAAAAGTTTCTTCCCTGGCTGGTGTGGCTCAGTGGATTGAGCGCTGGCCTGCGAACCAAGGGATCGCTGTTCCATTCCTAGTCAGGGCACATGCCTGGGTTGCAGGCCAGTTCCCATGGAGGATGCACGAGAGGCAACCATACATTGATGTTTCTCTCCCTCTCTCCTTCCCTTCCCCTCTAAAGATAAATAAATACATAAAATCTTTTAAAAATTAAAAATAAATAAGCAAATAAATAAAAGTCCCTTCCTACCCTTCCCCCTACAGAGTTCTCTGTGTTAAATCTTCATTTGTGTAATTGTATCATTTTTATCTTCTCAAGGCTTTAGCCTAAATTTGAATATCTAAAGCACTTTTTTGTCATCCAAAAACATGCTTTGAAACCAGCATCTTGTTCCCTTAAGTCACACTGTTTTCATTACACCTGGTGGGGTTTTTCCCCCACTGATGTCCATAACAAGTATTAAATATTGAGGCGGATGTCTACATTCAACAGTGAGCCATTTGAAGTTTCCTTGTTTCTACAGAAATCAGAATATGTGGTGTAATTCACTCAAATATGTTTCTACTGGAATATGTTGGTGAAATTGTAATTTTTTTTTTATTTTGATGTACTTGGTGCTGTTCTTAGTGGTCTTCTGCTTCCCAGTGGATATTCTCTTTCCAGAACCTTTGCTGCAGGAAATGTACTGGAAGGAAGCAGAAGGGATTGCATGAAGAATAAGGTCTGCAGTCACATCTCAGTGAAGTGAGCCCTGAAAAATCAAACGCTGAGCTAGATCATAGGGGGTTCTAAGGACATAAAACCCAGCCCCTGCCTTCCAGGGCTTTAGAATCCCCAAAGCTGAAATTGGTATAAACACAAGCAGATTACAGAATAATGTATGGCCGCAAGAGGAATAATGTCAACTGTGTACAATAACAAGCATTTGTCCTCCTGTTAGTGGAAACCACTTTGCTTAAATTTTGGGACTTGACTCACGTCTTAAAATGGGGCCTTGACATCACGATCCATTGACCGGTAAGAGGCAATCGCAGGTAGAACGGGATAACCAGAGTAATCATGAAAAATAAAACGTTCTAATTTGAACACCAGCATCAGGATACCATTTGAAACATGGTTGTCACTGAACAAATCCATGTCGCATCCCTAAAGCTGTTTCCTGTGCTTACCTGACTTGTCAGAAGAACTTGGTATCATTGATGGCGTTCTGACATCAGGATGAAATGCTTCCACCCCGGGTAGAGAAGTC
>PVKM010023686.1:0-21005 GCA_004027735.1 Carollia perspicillata | reverse complement strand
TGGAACAGGCTGTTCCCATAGCCACATGTGGTGCATAAAATCAGGAGGCATATGTCAGCTGTGGAGGTTTTCTGGAGCACCAAGGGGTCCCAGATGCCCACCAGAACCCCAAGCCCAAGGTTCTAGTGCCAGTAAGAGAAGTCCCCATAACTTCTGGCTGCAAAAACCAGTGGGGACAGAGGCTAAGGGAAACGGAGGGCTTCTGGAGTCCCAGGAAATTCCTCTTAAAGAGCCCCCCCACACACTTACTTGAACTCATACCCTCTGAGCTCCAGTGCTAGGGCAACAGTTTTAGAGGCACCAGAAACATTTAGTGAGGAACTGAATTTTCTGGCATCAAGGCAAAAGCTATTTGGGAATCTTTCTCCCAGACAGAAGTGCTGGCAGAGGTCATTGTTCCTTTGACAAACCCTTTCCCCACAGAGCCAGAAGCAGGCATCATATCTGAGACTCCATTAACCTGGCTCACACTGTTTGCCCCACCAGATGATTCCCTGAGACCCCATCACTCCCAGCTTGCAGGCCCACCCAAGCTATTTCCAGTGGATTTTTCATACAGAAGACCTGTCTTGGCTCATGCTTCAGATATTCCTAAATTCTCTCGAACAAGCAGCATCTGGCCTCAGTGTGTCCCATAACTCTCCATAAGTGGCCCAGGTCTGGCACTAGCAGCAGCCAACCACGGCTTACAGCTTTGCCTTGCCTAGGCACCTCCAGGCCCAATACGAGAGGTAGCCACTGGCAGGTCACTTTGTAGTTCATGCTGGGTAGCCCCAGACAGAACACGGGCAGCAGCTGACCTTGGCCTGCACCTCCCAGAAGGCCCCAGAGGTAGTGAACCCAGTGGACAGCTTCATACCATGTTGAAGCACCACCCAACCACCTCCATAAGATACTCAAGGAGCAGACGCAGTAGGCACCAGAGCTCTGCTGAAGTAAGTCCTGCTCTGTGGGATGGACTCTTACACAGCTGATCATCCATGGTGGTCAGGGGACAGTGGTCAGTGGTCACAGCTAGTGCTTACAGTGCATTAACATGGGGAGTAAATCCCTCCCATTGACATGCTAACAGCAAATAAGGCAAATAATAGGAGGGTGTATACAGCTTACATGGGAGCTACAACCTGAGTACCCAGCTTGGGTGATCAGGGAGGCTGTGCCACTGGTCCCTACAGAACACCTACTACAGTAGGCCACTACCAAGCCTGAAAGATGTAGCAGCTCTACCAATATATAGAAACAGACACAGAGAGGCTGTCAAAATGAGGAGACAAAGAAACATATCACACATGAAAGAACAGAACAAAACTGCAGAAAAAGAACTAAACAAAATGGAGATGAGCAATCTACTAAAAGTAGAGTTCAAAAAAATGGTTATAAGGATTCTCAATAAACTTAGCGAGAACCTCAACAGCATAGAAAAGGACAAGTCTAATGAAGGGTACACTAACTGAAATGAAGAATAATTTACAGGGAATCAACAGCACAGTAGAAGAAGCCAAGAATCGAATCAGCAATCTGGACTGTAAGGAAGCAAAAAACACCTAATCACAAAAGCAAAGAGACAAAAGAATTAAAACAATGATGATGGTGTAAGGAGCCTATGAAATGACTTCAAGCATACCAACATTTGCATCATGGTAGTGCCAGAAGAAGAAGTGAGAAAGCAAGAAACTGAAAACCTACTTGAAAAAAATAACAGAAAACTTCCCCAACCTAGTGAAGTAGATAGACAAGTCCAGGAAGCACACAGAGTCACAGGCAAGATGAACCCAAAGGGGCCCACACCAAGACACATCATAATTAAAATGCAAAAGGTTAAAGACAAAGAGAGAATTTTAAAATCAGCAAGAAAAAAGCAGTTAGTTACTCACAAAAGAGATCCCAGAAGACTGTCAGCTGATTTTCAACAGGAACTTTGCAGGCCAGAAAGGATTGTCAAGAAATATTCAGAGTCATAAAAGCAAGGAACTACAACCAAGATTATTCTAGCCAGCAAAGCTATCATTTAGAATCAAAGGACAGATAAAGAGCTTACCAGACAAAAGAAAGCTAAAGCAGTTCATCACCCCCAAACCAGTATTATATAAAATGTTAAATGGCTTTCTTTAAGAAGAAGAAAAAAAGATAAAAAATATGAATAATAAAATGGCATAAATACATATCTGTCAACAGCTGTGAAAATAAATGAACAAGCAGAACAGAAACATACTCATAGATAGAGAGATCAGTTTGATGGACACCTGATGGGAGGGGGGTTGAGGGCATGGGTGAAAAAGCTGAAAGGGTTAAGAAGTACAAATTCTTTGTGACTGAATAGTCACGGGGATGTAAAGTACAGCATAGGGAATATAGTCAATAATACCATGTGATGATCACTTAGTAAGTTATATAATATCAATTCACTGGGGTGTACACCTGAAAATAATATAATGTATGTTACATATAATTGGAAAATAAAAAATTATTTTAAAACAGGGGGTGGGGAGAAAGCAATGAAGACTTTCACTAAGAGTGTAAAGGTTAAAGCCAGTCTACGTGTCTGGATGTTCTTTTCACTGTCACTGTTTACGGCTAACACTCTTGGCGGACTGACCCGAAGCCTGCTGGTTAGCCCCTTCTCTCTAGCAGCATTTCAGCTAATGAGGACCAAAGAACACGTCTTTAACAGTAGAAGTTTGTTGTCTGAGAGGATGCTTTCCTGATAAAAAAAGAGTGAGCTGGTTTCCCATTGTAACCTTTATGCTTTTTATTTCTTTATCCCTTTTCCCATGTGGAATGCAGATGCTCTGCCCAGAGATACAGCATCCCTGTGCAGTCATAGGGCAATGGGCACAGAAACCCACACAGTGCCGGCCATGGAGCAACGTGTTGAAAAGAGCCCGAGTCCCTGAAGCTGAACTAATTTCCCACCTCTGGGCTTATTTTTCTTTATGAAAAAATGCACCCCTGTTTGCTTACACTTCTATTTTTGATTTCTGTTCTTTGCAACTGCATCCATTCCTGATCAATATATAATTTTAAGCCTTTCATTTATCTGCCATTAATGGAGTACTCATGATGTTCCAAGCACTGCGATAAATATTTAATCCACATGATAGCCCTGAAGAAAGTAACGTTTTATTACAGAGAAACTATCCTACAGGGAAGATAGGTCCCTGTGTGACTGTGATAAATCTGTCAAATGAAGAAAACAAAGCACAGAAACATTAAGCACCTTTGCATACTAGTCACGGCAATACTAGAATTTGAACACTCTCAGCCATATAAAATCTCATGGCTTTATAATTTTCATGAATTAAACTCATTTTTGCTTGTACTTGACTTACTGCCCATTTCTTTTTATCAGGATATTTCTATCTGTCATTTGTCATTTTTACTTTGCTTAGGTTTAATTTATTTTGTCATGAAAAATAACTTGGTTATTATAAGTTAAATGTATTCATCTCTCTTGTACTTTCTAGTTATTATTGTATCATTTTAAAAATTTTCTTAGGCCATGGTTCTCCCATAATTTTATTAAAATACTTTTAGAGTGTCATTCTTTCTTTTTAAATCTTTCATCTACCTAGAATTTATTTTGGTGTAAGACAGGAGGGGAATTACAACTTTTCCTGCTTATTAGATTGCTACCTCGATCATGTGCAAAACGACATAACGAGAGACTTTATGACCTAGTTGCAACCATTTTCCGCGTCTTTGCCAGCCACTGTTCCCGGCTCACATTTCCCCTACCCTGCACTAGAACTCTCACTCCATCCAAATGCAGCGTGCCAGGCTGTCACACAGCCCTAGCCTATTAGCAAGCTGTGCCCTCTGCCTGTCACGTCCACTTCGGTCACACTTGGCAAATGATCACTCACTTTTCAAGAAGTCCTTCAAAGGTCAACTACTTTCTCTCATTTTTATAACCAGGTTTTCATGAAGTCAGACTAAGCAGCTCTATCTCCCATAACATTTTGTTCACGCTACTTAGTACCCTGAACTAGGGTGACTGGCAATGACTCTGTATCTCCCACTAGATTCTTTGAAGGGTGGAGCCTACATGGATGGTTCCCTTCTGTGCCTTCATCCCTGGCTATTATCACAGTGCACGTGCATACTGGTTGCTCACTACCTACTTGTTTAGCTGAGTGGAGCTGGGAGGGAGAGCGCTACGGACACGGGAAGGCGGAGAGGAATGTTCAGAGTGTTAACCCTGGGCGGGGGACTTGGAGGCCTGAGGTGCCAGAGGGATGGAGTGAGGGCAAACGTGGGTACATGCGAGCCAACAGTGACGTGGGCAGTGAGTGCTGCAGCGGGTTAGATAATTAAAGGATGGGTTCGAGGGGGGATCTTCATATTGTGTCTTTGCGAATGAAATTGTGAGGAAGTAGGTAGTTGTATGATTGACCTTACTATATTTTAAATGATTAGCTTGCTTCGTTTTGTACTTTTTATAATATAAATACTCCTGGAATGTTTGTAAGTTATATTATAAGACTAGATTACACAATAGCTTATAATATATTGATTTAAAAAATAGCCTGTGATTTTCTTATTATCTGTGTTTTTAATTTTGTTGTAAAGATTTTGATAATTTATTGTTTCAATAATGCTCTTAAACTTATGAAAGGAGAAGAGAAACAGATCTACCCTTTATTCTGCTTTAACTTTTTCACAGAACTTACTGCTACGTGACAGTACTTTCTGTGTATATTGTTCTGACTCCCTGTTTCACTAGGATTTCAGCTCTCTGGAAACAGGGAATGTATCTATTTTGTTCATTATTGTATTGTCAGAGTCAGGAAGAGTGACCAGCACTAACGATGTATTCAACAAAAAAACTATTTGTGTAACTAATGAAACAAGGAGGTTTATTTTAAGAATAACCACTCAAATGACCAGACAGGTGTTGTGGTTCTGATCATGATGTTTGTGCAAAGCTTGTATTTGTGCAAGGCTCCTTCCCACCTACTATAGGTTAACAATTATAAAAGCCTTTTCCCCCAGTTTTTAAGCTGTAATTGACATATAACACTGCTTAAATTTAAGGCATAAGACATGATTTGATATATGAATATTTTGTGAAATGACTACCATAGTAAGTTTAGTAAGTATCCATCACCTCACATAGTTACAAATTGTAAAATCTTAAACAAAAATAATGAAGTCACTAGAGAATGACCAGAAGAGGTATTTGTCCCTTGGCATAAAGGAACTACATTTGTCATCCTTTTCCACCCTGCTTTGTACAGACAGGGCAGCAAGAACTCAGGTAGAAAGCTGTAGTGTTTTTTGGTTTGGGTTCTTAAGAGACAGAATTTGGGGCTGCCAAGTGGCTGAGAATTTCCTCCCAGTAAAGGGTTACAGAGGAGATGGCACCACAATATAAATACAAACTTGGCTCAAATCTGGGTGACTGTATGAGTGTAAGAGAGAATCCAGGGAGTTCAGTGAAAATCAATAGCTTCAAAGTTTAAAAGGCTCTATAAAGATTTTAGCAGCTGCCACTACAGGGAAGCAAACGTTTGCAGTGTGAGTCACAGGAAGTGAGCAGGGTTGACAAATGCCCTGGGTTTTCCATCGGAACACAGTGCTTTCAGGCCTCACACTGTATCACAGGATTCGCCCAATGGGATTTGTGCCGGGGTAAGAACAATCCCGAACTGGGCCTGCTTTAACAATATGTAAAAGCAAGCCTTCAGGAGTTCGAGATGAGCAGCCAATAATGTAGCTGCATGCTAGGATTTAAAAAAAAAATCACTAGTACTCAGAGAGCAATGTAGAATCGTGCATATCTTCCATGTATCATCAATAATGCCTAGAATATAACATCACTAAATATGCAAAATAAAACTATGACATTGGATCAACAGGAGAAAAAGGCAGACAATAGAAACAACCAACAGACCCAAAGATGGATAAGATGCTGAAATTACCAGAATTCACCTTTAAAACCACTTTTATCAATATGTTCAAGGACTGAAAAAAAAAGATTGTGCATACTCAGTGAACAGGTAGAGAATTTCAGCAGAGAAATGCAAAGTATAAAACAAATCACAATGCAAAGTGTAGAACTGAAAATTAAAATATCTGAAATAAATATGTCACATGATGAGCTTAATAATAGATTGGAGATAGTAGAAGAAATGGTTAAACTTGAATACAGAGCAATAGAAAGTATCTGATCAAAATTACAACAAAATATAGAACAGCCATCACTCAGAACCATCAGGAATTGAGCTGAATAGAAGTCTGACGACTACAGAATTAAAGGTATCACACCCATCCAGACTGGTAGGAGGGTTGCAAACACAGAACGGGCTGGTCCCTCACCCACATGTGGTGGGTAAAAATTCAGGAGGGATATTTCTCAAATTTGTCTGAAATTTCTCCAATTTGGTAAATAACATGAACTTCATGTTGAAAAATCTTAGAAAATCCCTAGAAGGATAAATACAGAGAACACTGCAAGAGTATTTACATCATAATCAGACTGCTGATAACCAAAACTAATCAGAAAATCTTAAATGCAGACAAAAGTGTACCTGTAGAGGGCAGAATATTATTGTATACAGGGAAACAATCATTCAAGGATGATTGACTTCTTACCAAAAGTTGTGGGGTCCAGAAGACAATGGAACAAAATCTTTAAGGTGCTGAAAGAAAACTATCAGCATCCTGTCTCTGGGAAAAAAAAATCTGTAAAAAGTAAAAGCAAAACGAAGACATTTCAAATAAAGAAACACTTCATTGTTTGCCACCAGCAGACTTGCACTAAAGGAATGCTAAAGAATTTTCCTTACATTGAAGAAAAATGACTGGGGAACGCTTCAGGAAGAACTGAAGAACTGAAGGAAAGATAAATATTTGGATACATATAAAGGACTATCCTTTCTTAACTTATTTAAAAGACCACTGCCTTTTAATGTAAATATTATAAGGTTGTATTGTTGGGTTTATAATGTAGGCAGATTTGAAATATATGTCAACAATAGCACAAAAAATGGGTGTAGATAAGATTATGCTGTCGTTAGGCTCTAGAACTCTGGGTCAAGTGGAAGAATGTTAACTCTAGACTACAGTAACTTGAAGACGTATGTGGTAATTATATATAAATTACTTAAAAAAATTAACAGAGTTGTAGATAAAAGTAAAAAAAGATTTAAAACGGAATGCTAATAGATAACTAACTCAAAAGAGGGAACAAGATCTCTGCATTTCATTGTATGTAAACTGTTATTTTCATAAAACATGAGAAAAGTATAAACACAATGAACAAAAATAGATCTAGTAGATAAGGATTTTGGAAGTGGGATTCAGAAATTTGTGCTTTGCAATGATCATCCCCGTGTGAAACTACCAGTGTAGACAGACGCACCACCTTCCACGTGGTTATGAGGGTATAAAGCCTCTAACAGGCTATTCTCTCCTTTACGCAGACACAGCACTCAACTGTAAGAGCAGCAGGAACTTCTCACACTTGTCAGCTGGAGGGAGCAGGATGTGGCCTAATGGGCTGCGAGAATGATGTTATCAAAATGACAGCAATTATGAAAGGCTTGGAGAGTTTTAACAGCTTGCTATTTTCTCTTTTATTCTTAAAACCTTCCTGCTAACTTTTATCTTACTTCAATTTGTCTTCCTTTTACAGTCGTTTGATGGAGAGAGAATTATCATCTGACACTTCCATTTTTATGGAATCAGGAGACAGGCAGGAGAATATCACTGTTCTCTGTCAACTCACACATGTGTAGCCTGAGCAAATTTGGCATTGAGGTTTCTAGGAGATGAGTCTGTGGCACTTACTGTATTTATGTGAAGCCAAAGCTGTGTGGAAGATGGAGGACCTGTCAGAAATGCTGGATTCCAGGGGGACCGGTGGTACATCATAAGGCAAGTCACGCAAGAGTTGATGTGCACCAGTTCTGTGTGTCTCTACGTGTCACTTTCCATCACGTTGAGGCAAAAAGAGAAATTCTTCAGAGAATGTGCTGATTTGGAATCAGGAAAATAATGTACAGTGCATGAGTGTGAAGATTACATGTGCAAATCTCAAAATGGATTTTTTAAATGTGAAGTTCATGGGATGAACATGCTTAATTAATGTATTATTAAAAAAGACAAATTTTACAATCATTTTGGAAATAATAATACTGTTTTATTTTCAGTAGCCTTCCAGGATAGCAGATAAGATTCCACATTTCCAGGCATATCATCTCATAGAAATTCTCTACTTTCTTAACTTAACCTCCTGCTTTAGGGTCATGTGTACGTAATTTAATTTCTCCATTTTGAACCCTGTGCCCTGTGTTTCTTTTCTTTCGCTCAATATTTATTGAGTAGCGAATGTGGTTTAGACTGAGCTAGACCCTGGATGTGCAATCCTTGCCCATGCATCTCTCCATGTAATGAGAGATGCCCCCAATGAGACTCTTGTGAGACGCTGTGTTAAAATGCCATGATGGGGATGGAGCACGTAGGACAGGGTTTATAACTCTTGAGACTTGAGAGGTCATGGAAAGCTGCCAGAGATACGTGATCTCTAAGGTGGGATTTAAAGAACGATTAGGATGAGAGGAGTGATGGAGTAAGAGAACAGGGCACAGAAGAATATTCCAGAAAGAGGAACAAACACATGCAACAGCTTATAAATGTGATAAGGCGTGACCAATTTAGTAACTGAAAATAACTCGGTCTACCTGAAATATGGCGTTCATTAGAGCAAGTAGGTGAGTCAGGGAGGCGGGAAACTTGTGAAGGAAGTAGGTGCTGGGCCATGGAAATTGTATTTGTAGTTTATTCCAGAAGCAACTAGAAGTCATAACAGTGTTTTAAAGGGGCAAACGGCACGGTCGGATTTGTACTATGGAAAGATCACTCTGGCTTGCCGTGTAGAGAATGCGCTGGGGGGTATGCTCGGGACCAGGGTTGCGAAGACCAGGGTGGATATCAGTAAGTAATCTATGTGAGAGACTTAAATAGGGTTATTACTGTAGTAAATTGGTATAGCACCGATTCCCATGTGGAATTGCGGTTTCCCCACACCAACGGGCAATTCTTAGGACACCAGCTGGGTGTCCTACAATTCCACTCAATTCTGACACCGCCTACCCAGGGACAGCACCGGACTGCACAGGTTAAGGGTTCAGTCCTACCAACCTGTCGTGCCTTCCCTCCCCCACCCCACTTCGGAGGCCAGTTGAAAGGCCAGTTGTCACTTGTGCTTCTGAGGGACAGGCTACAAACTTGAGGTTCCAATGACCTTCTTTTTGGACTTGATCAATTTGCTAGAGAGGCTCAAAGACCACAGGGAGACAATTTACTTACTGAATTGCAGGCTTACTATAAGAGGATAAATAACTTAGGAACAGCCGGGGGGAACAGATGTATCAGACAAGGTTTGTGGAAATGGTGTGGAGCGTCCACTCCCTCTCCAAGACACCGCTCTCCCCAGTCTCCACATGTTCGTCAACCTGGAAGCTCTCTGAACGTTTGGGTTTTTATGGAGGCTTCACTACGTTCTTGATGAAGTCATTTGCCATTGGTGACTAAACTTTACCTACAGCCTCTCTGCCCTCTTGGGAGGTCAGGATGTGGGTCCGAAAGTTCCAACTCTCTAACCACAAGGTTGGCTCCACTGGCAACAGCCCCCATCCTTAGGTGAGTTCAAACACCACCTCACCAGTGTAACAAAACATACCTCTGTCTGCTCTCTCCCTTAGGACGTTCCAAGGGATTCAGGAGATTTGTGCCAGCAACTGATAAAGACCAAATATGTATTTGTAATTATAAATCACGATATCACAATAGGATAGAGAAGTGTGCAAATTCCCGAAATATTTAAGTAGTGGGATTGCAGGGCTTGGAATAGAAGAGAGGAATCATGGAAATCTACTAAGTTATAAAGAATGTGAATATCAAAAGTTGTTCACAGACATGGTTCCGAGAGAACTGAGCACTATAATGTAAAACAGCCTTTGACGGAAGGAACTGAGTGGAAGAGCTGGAAGAGTAAGAATTTGTGCACAGAGTGGGACTTTCAGGTTAGGATTTTAGTGGGGGAGAACTGTTACGTGATGATGAAGCCCAGGATGCGGCGTTGGGAGTGCATGACTGAAGCTGAGTGAAGGTGAAGATCACTGGAGGCAGAAAGCCAAGGTGGCAGGGGATAGGATTTTCACAGCTGTTGAATTTCAAAATGGAAATTGGGGGTGGAGATGAAAACCACAAGTTAGACACTAAGGGCTTCAGTCAATGAGAGGGAGTTGCCAGGAAGTCAGTAGATGACAGAGAGAAGGAGGAGGAGAGGTTAGTATAGCTCAATGTCATCACAGTAAGTGACCCTGTCTGCAGCACGCAGAACAGGCAGAGAAAAATTTCCTGCAGTGACATTCTTCTGTAGCTTGCCTAGTTCAGAAGCTGATGAGTGCAGTAGTTGCTCTCACTTTCTGGGTACCTCTCCGTCTTCTCCCAGTTTTCCTGGATCCTCCAGTAGTTTTCCCTGGTCTAGCACTTATAGCTCCTTGGAAACGTGTGCAAGCATGTGTGCCTGTGTGTGGAGAGAGGCTGTGGTCATGCTCCTGGACAGCTGTCGTGTCCTGTTTTTGGCTCATTGAAATGATCCTTTGTGCAGAAGAGAAATAAAATGGGTCATGTGCTGAGAAGTCAGCTAAGTACACGAATGTCATCAGGAGTGTCTGATGGACATAGACACCAGCATGAAGATTAAAAATGTGAGAAGTTAGAGACTCACAAAGAGCAGCATGAAGACCAGAAATGTCCAGTCTCTACCCTGTTTTAGAGACTTCTGTGCTTCAGGATCTGGCTCCCCAGGACTCACTGGGGTCAGAATGAAGTCATAAATCTGCAGGAGTCAACCTTTCTGTTAACGGAGCTGTGGGAGAATTGAAAGAGGGATGGGGTGCAAATCGTACTATTGGAAACAATGATCACAAGGGCCTCTCATTCGGACAGTAACTGCTGTAAATGCAGAGGCTAAGTCCTTTGCACATCTACAGACCGCGAGATCACTGAGGAAAAAAAATGAACATGGCTTATTATCTCTTCTTTGTCTTTCAAATCCCCTGCAATTGTCGAGGGGGGACTCCCCACCCAAAAAGAATTTATTTCTAAAAAATTGTATATTTATTCTTACGTGTTTAAACTTCAGTCTCCTTCAAAGTACTCTCCATTTGATGCAATACACCTATTGAGATATTTTTTCCATTGCTTAAAACCGTTTTTTTAAAGATTTTTATTTATCTATTTTTAGAGAGGGGGGAAGGAAAGGAGAAAGAGAGGGAGAGAAACATCAATGCGTGGTTGCCTCTGGTGCACTCCCCACTGGGGACCTTGCTCAAAACCCAGGCATGTGCCCTGTCTGGGAATCAAACCAGTGACCCTTTGGCTTGCAGGCCCACGCTCAATCCACTAAGCTACAAAACAGCTTTTGAATTTGTTGATTTCAATGCCTTTTAGTGCTTCTGCCATTTTTTTGTTTCAGCTCTTCCAAGTCAAATGTTTCCCTTTGAGGCCTTTGTTTCACCTGAGCAAACAACCAAATAAACAAAAAAATCAAACAAAATAGCTCGAGGTGAGACTGGGTGAATAGGGAGGGTGGGGCATGGGGGTCATGCCATTTCTGGTCAAAACCTGCTGAATACTCAGCATGGTGTGGGCAGGTGCGCTCCTAAATCAGCCATCATGAAATGGGCAAAAGTGGTGAGTCTTCAAAAACAATTCATTGAAGCTGAATGCAGCCTCTCACCACAACGCCAGCTAGTACACTGATACGGATGGGTTCCTGGAACACTCACCTCACAGGGGAAGCCTGTACTACAAGGGACCTGCCCTCCAGAACATAATTTTGTGTTTTGGGCACATCCCTCCTCATATTGCAATGTTTTAAGGTAGGAATTTGTCGTCTTCTTGTTGGGACTCATTGAGTTTCCTGAATATAAATATTGATGTCCTTTAATAGTTCTGGAAAATCTCTAGCCTTCATCTCTTTAAATATCTCAGGCATTTCTTCCTGGAATTTCAACAGCTGCCTAGTCCTTTCACTCTTTTTAATCTTGTTTTCACTTGCCAGACAATTGTTTTACCCTACAGATCCCATCATTCTCTCTTCTGCTATGCAAATCTGCTGTGTAATTCTCTCATTGAACTTCTTTAACGTGCGCCTTTTCAATTCCGTAAAGTTCTATTTAAAAAAAAAAATTAAAGCTAAGACTACCTGAAATTAAAATTTGCACTCAGACTTCCTTCACACAACAAAAGTGATGGTAGTTTGGACTAGAGACTCAGTTGAAAGCTTGTTAATGGTTATAAATCCTCAGGGGAGGCATCAAGTTCTAGAAAGACAAGTTTCTTTGCTATCCTCTTCTAAAGGGAGAATTTCTTTCTCATTAACCTTCACTCTGAGGGTTTGGTAAGCCGCGGACCATGCTGGATTCAGGCTTTAGGCGTTACTCCCAGCCTCCTCCTACCCAGTCTGGCTGTGGGACTGTCTGAAACCACTGATACCAAACTAATTTTGTCACTTACCTCCCAGTGTTCTTAACTTCCCTTCAGATTTGGACTCTGTCTCCCAAATGTGTGCTAGGTCAGGTAGGCATTTAAAAAGATTTTTTAAAAATATTATAGCTAATATTTTTGTTGTTTCAGCAGAAGCACCATTCAGGGCATCTAACTTAAAAGACTTAGAGCTCCCTATGAAGCAAGAAGTCAATTTACAAGAGAGAAAAGACACCAGGACTTCCTTAGAGTGTCTGATAACAGTTCGGGGGCAAAACCGGAGCAGAGAGTGTTGCCCAGACTACTGAAGTCACTAGGAATATAGTGGGATGAGCATGGACTTATGATAAAGAGCTAAGACAATTGTGTTTGTATTATAATGGATAAAAATTTGCTTCTCGTTATGTGGTTAAATAAAATATTCTTTCATTAAAAATCAAAAAATGTGCAAAGCATAATATGAAAACAATGAAAAAATTTGAATCCTGTCCATGAATTTATTTCTTATTCTTTTTTTATTGATTGGAAAGAGAAAAGAATGATGAAAGCAAAGGAAACCAGAATAAAAACTAAACTTATCTTGGGGGGTAAGTGACGGCCCAAATTCATCTTTGTGGGAAACAGAAGAGAGGAAGTGAGTGGTTGAGGTTATAGGGTGGAAGATGGGGTCGTGAACTATATAGACAGAAGACAAAAATAGCAGGGGACCCCATGAGCAAAAAGAAACCAAAAGGGTAAATGTCAGATCATATAAACTAGGAGGAAATAACAGAGACAGATGTTTGGACATTGAGAGACGACCTGCAGAAAATACCACATAGATTCCAGATATGTATAGAGATGAGGAACAGAAAATTAAAAAATGAGAAGAGATGAGAGGGAAATCCTGAGAAAGGGAAGGAAGTGCGTTCGATAAGTGTGCGTGTCTCTTGGACTGGCTGTGAGAACGCTTATGCGTGTGTCCGAAACACGATTAGCAGCCCTTGGTTCTCCATCCACGAGGCACGTCAGTGTTTCTTAGTAGAATGTAACCAAATGGATGGAGGAGGAACAGTAACCTTCCCATGGACAGCCAAATGGACTTTCTGAGTAGTATTGCTTAGAATTTTTGTAGGACACGTAATCTGAATAAATATCTAAAGGAAAAATAGTTTCCTTTTCTTCCGTAGCCTGCAAACAGGTAGTGAGGCTTACTGTGTTTAGCTCCTCACGTAGGCAGGCCCCATAGCACTTTATGCAAATTGTGACACATGATTACAAGGCAGACAGAAACAATAGATCCATTTACTTAAAGGCAAATAGAACATTTACAATATGATACTTGCGCCAGCTCGATGTGCCTAAAAATATTTTCATATATACTCTAGGCTTGGAAATATTATGCCAAAAAATTATTGAAGGATTTCTCACAAACACTTCTTAGTTTTCAAAGATTTAAACTTCATTAAAAATACACAAAGACGGTCTCCTCAAAAAAGACTTAGGTTTAAAATAGTAATTTTACCACATGTTTAACTCCCTCTCTACAGATACCCCTTTAAATGACCAATGGTTATTAAAAAGAAAGAAAGCAAAAGAAACCCTTTCCCAGGGCAGGTAAATATGGAACATGATAGCAACTCTTCAGAAGCTGAGAGATTTCTAATCCATGTCGATCCAGTAGAAAAATAATGAAGGGCATACCTAAGCTGCCACCTCCCAGCAAAGCACCTGGAGTCAGCGGAGAAGCTCTCACTGAAACCCTTGATGCTTCCCATCTGGGGAGCCCAGGGACCTGCTCTGGCGTTGAAGCCACAGTGCATATAACATATCCTCTAGATTTAACACGTCCTGGTTTATCATGCGCACACAAATCATGTCCTATTTTAGTTAATTTCCTGTTGTCAATAAAAACAAAGGAACTAATATTTTCAGGCAAGTTGTATGCACCTCTTCACGTCCTCCAGTCTGTTGATCTCTTAGCTGGTCAAGTACATGTACAGCCTGAATTTATCCCTTTCCTCTTCCTCTGCACCAAAAATATTCCCAGACAGATCTATACCCCATTTCAAGTACAGAACTTCCTTTAAAGACAGAGTAAACCAAAGCAAAAAAGGTCACTTTGAGCTTCTAAAAATACATTTCAATCCACAAGAAAAATATAGATATTTTCTTCTTAAAAAGAATGCCAAAACATAGAAAATTTTAGGAATTTTAAAAATTTCTTTCTATAAATATTTATAGTTGTTACAATTAGAAGCATTATGCAGAAAATTTCCAATTTACCAACCAAATTATATCCATTCAAAATCATTTCAAACATCTCTTCCTATTACCTCCCTCCCTCTTTGCTCTTAAACATATGGCGGCATTTGGAATCAAAGGGTATGAGTTCAAATCTTGGTTCTTTAAATTCTATCAGCTGAGTGTTCTCTAAAGTGTTGTTTAGTACCTTCATCTATAACAATGAGAAAAACATATTCTAAGATATTTGTTTTTGGAGCAGGTAATTGAAAACTAAGTGGAGTAAGATATAAAAAAAAAATGTCTGTTCCATGGGAGATACTAAGTACATTTTAGTTTCTTTTTCTCTTACCCTCTTTTTCTCTTCCTTCTTCGCATCAGTGCTTTTAATTACTGCTTCATTTTTCATCTCCACTTTATATCTAAATTTCTTTAATTTGTCATCTACATCTGTCTTTGTGTCATACACTTTACATTTGTCATTGTGCATTTTCTCCACTCATTTCATCCTCTGCTTTGTACCTTGCTGTCTTACTGAAGCCCCGCCCTTTGTCAGTCTTGGCCCTGACCCTGACCAAATGTACTCATCTTCTTTGTAAATTGTTACTCTCTTTTGACTTCCTGTTTCTTTCACACTGAGAGCTAGTCTTTCTCCTTCTTGAACTGATTCTTGGCGTTATAGTTGCTATCCCGGATCTTTTAACTCCAAGTTTAGTTCCACACCAACAGGAAATAACAAAGAATTGTGGGAGAAAGCATTGTTTTTAGTTGATTATTTAGTCTGAAATGGACAGTGTAGTGGTTAAGTGCACGGAGTCTGGGACCATAACTTGGTGGAAAACAAGCTCCATTACTTCCCAGCAGTGTGAGTTAGACACATTATTTCATTCCTGTGGCCTCAGTTTGCTTAAATTTTCTTGTATGCCCAAAGTTTAAAGAGAATAAGGAACTTAATGCCATTAGCATGCTGCCTGGTATGTAACAGTAGTTAACATTTATGGAACACTCTAAGTGTTAAATCACATTACCTTGAGGATCTTCCAAATGAGTGATGAGAATTACAGAAAGCACAGATGAGTGACATTACTGAAAATTACTTTAACTACTCTGTGTTTATCTTTTAATCTCATACTTTTTCATAGTTCTTTTCGTGATTGAGATTCCAAAACAGTGGTGCATTTTCAAATATTTATGAACAGAAAATAAAAGAATTCTATCTCAGAATGGTCACTTAAATATACCCACTTTATTCTGAGGACCTGTCTAAAAATTCTATTTATTGGAATGGATTTTATTTCCATGTGCGGTGATGAAGGTGGCAGGTGAGGTTTCAGTATGAGTGTTTCCTTACTTCCAGCATTTTGAGTATTTATATATCATATAACTTGTTATCAACAAATGAAAAATTACCTGTCAAGTATTAATTAAAACTCTCTCGACCTTCAATATATCTACAGGTAAGGCAGATAGTTCCATGGCTTGAGTTATTTTCATTACAAGTTAAAGCTTTAAATTTTAATATTTGGCATCTATACCTCTGTCAAAATTCATTTTAACTCATACATAAACATGTAATTTGCATGCTGATTAACTGATACACTTTCCTCTGTAACAATCTCAAATTGGAAGGGCACATAAATCACAACTGAACAGATTTCTATTAATTCCAAAGCCTTATATGAAATAATTTCTGTTTTTCTGAAGAAAATCTGTAGCCAATGCACAAATTATACATTTTATTTATACATGCAATCTATCGTTGATGTTTTAATTATAAATTCTTTATACATGAAACTTGGGTTTCCGAATCAAGGACTCAATATAGAAAAGATCCAGCCAGGTTAAAGGGCAAACTTCACAAGGTCAAGTTAAACGGATCGGCTGCAGTTAATGAACCCATTCCAGCACTCCCCACAGGACTCTGACCTAACCTTCCAGGAAAAATCGGGCTTGAGTAGCCAACCCAGTCAGAAGAAACACCCCCCACCCATGTTCACGTATTCAAGCAGCATTGTGGCGGTGCTGTTATTTGAAGACCAAGAGAAACGTAATTAATTAGGCTTAACCCAGCTGGGGGCGAGAGGACATTTCACAACCGTATTGAGGTCTTCAGAGATTCCAAGTAATTTCAGAGGAATACTCAAGTTACAGTGTCCACTCAGAACTAACAAAAGGGTGTGTGTGGGAGGGCTTGCCTTCCAGTTAGCTCATCCATAAGCACTCCCAGCCCACAACTCGAGTGTGCTGGAGTCGAACTAGACTAACTAGGTGAGTGCTTTCTGATGGATTCCCCTTGGTAATTTAGGGCTGATGGTGGCTTAGGCAGCCTTTACTCCCAGGGGAGGTTCTAGAAGGGCAAGGATGCCACAACTCTGAAAATAAAGTATATTTTGACTTCGGATTATGGATTCCTTCCTCCACAAACCTTTTAGGAGTTCGGAAATACAAAATAAAAGTTTGTGGTCTTTGGAGGGTTGAAGCTCTGAACTGCCACTAGGCTCTTTAAAGAATGATTAGAGGAATATATTTTGAAAAGTAAGCAGTTAGAATCTTCCTGTATTCTTTTTGTTTTGCTTTAATTTGTAATATAATTGTCATGAACCTCATTTCTTTACTCGAAGTAGCATCAATGGCATGGAAGCATTTATTTCTTTTACTTAACAATGAGGGAGAGGATTGTATATTCCCAGGCCTTAGGACCCAGTATCTACAGAGTAACTCTATCGATAACATTTAGGCCTATTTTTAGAAAACTATTTGCTTTAATCCTGTCCTTCGGAGTTAGTTTTATGTGTTATACATTACAGAGGCTTTGAGGTACTCATTGTATCATCCAAGGCACTGTCATTAACGCCCAAAGTAGAAACATTATGTTCTTACTTTTACCAAGTCAGAGGACATTTTCTAAGGATCAGTAAAGGGCTAAAAATAAAAACCAGGGTGATACTGAATTGTCATAGGATGAATTAAATAGTTCACACTAAATTTTTTCTCATAAACAACAAGTATCTGCAAACATAGGTTGCCATGTTGGAAAGACATATTTCAATAGTTTCTAACATTCAGAAAATAGTGCAGGGGCATATGTATAGTTTCAAGAAAGCTAAGAAAAATGGAACCCAAATGGCATTTTCTTGACAAATTGACACCTAGCTCTTTTTCAACTGAAATCTTCAGCTACGGAGGTGATGCGGGTCCTTGAGGAAAAAGCCAGCGAGTGAGGACACCTGAGTCCTCGAGCTGACCGCTAATTGGCTGCCACTGTGCATGTTTCCGTCCCACTCAGTGTCAGGCTGGAGAGCTGTCAGTGTGCAGGAAGGGCCATAGCAGACGGAAAAGTCATTTGAAGTTAAAATTATTCACATATACGATATTGATGAGAAAAAAATGAAAGCATGTGAGAGTATTTTATATATGTATCTACGTCTATACCTATAGCTGTAAAGACGCGAATCTCTGAATGACGTGCCATCTATCAATTTCACATTTACGGAACTGATTTCTTTTTCTCTTCCTAATGTTTACATTATGATGCACTCACCTGTCAGCCTCCCTGCTCTTCTCCAACAAAGAGCACCACAGAGGGCTCAGCTGTATTTCGGAATACATACATACATTTGAAAAAGCCATTCAGTTACATTTAGTTACAAATAATAACATGCAAAACTTATGACTGTGTTCATGTATACAGGTTTAGTATTTTCTTCATAAATGATGCTCTATGTGTGCTTTCCACAATCTACTTATAAACTATTTTATATTCGGCTCCACTTACTCTTCACATATGGAGAAACTGTTAATAAGGACAGCTGTCTGCTGGTAAAATTAAGAAGTGGATAAGTCTAGAATATGAAAGGAAACTGAGTTATGCCATGCCACTCAAGAAGCGTGGCACCCTTACCACCAGCAGACACACACCACGCGTGAACACATAGACACATGCAGAAACACACTCAGGACCCCAACACTCTTGCCTGTCTATTTGGATGATCACTGTCATGCTCAGAACCTCGGTGTCTTCATTTATAAAGTGGGTGTCGTAATTTCTACCTCGCCACAACAGGATGGCAATGTGATCGACAGAAAGATGTAAGGCTTCAATGGCTAATGGTCAGAGACTTTACAGGGGTGGGAGAAACAGACAACAGCTCTGTCAAGCGGGGTTTAACACAGGGCGGTCTCAGAGACAGGTAGGGCTTCTCATGTTCCCCCAGCATTCCAGTGAAACAGTGCAACTTCAGATGGGACCTTCTGAATGGCGAGGGTTCTGCCAGATGGGAGAAGTTTCCTTTGCCATTTTTGAAGGGTTTTTTTGTTTGTTCTGTTTTGGTTTTTTTTTAATAGCCTACTATTGGTATCAGGTGGACTGTTTCGGAGACTCTGGCTACATGCCTGCCTCCTCACTAGGTGCAAATAACTACTGCAAAACAAAATTAGCACCTTCTCGAGTGTTTATGCGGAGATGGGATGAAGTGAGGTTCTACAGCCATGCTCAGGCTTCCGCAGGTCTGGGATACGAGCTCTGTGAAGACCCCTCCTGCAAACAAGCGGCTCACAGGGATTCCATGTGGAAATGTTCAGAGCACAGGACACATTGCAGGCCCTAATCAATTAAAACTGGAATTCTGCAACATCTGTAATATTGTCCATTATTCTATAGGTATATCACCATGTTGCTGAAAAAATATTCCATGAGCTGGGTTCTCTTTTGTCCTGAAGTCACCCATGACAGCATGTTATTATTATTATTAGAATGTGTAAATTTGTGTTATCATTCAGTGTAGTATGCATAGAGTATATTCAGATCTTTTATATCCCCAACCTCTTGTACGTTTACTGTATCTTAAGTTCTCTAAAATACAAACATTAGTCACCTTTGAATGTAACTAATACTGGCAAGTATATAACATTTTATTTAATGTTTTGCTCAGGAAAAACAGTGTATATGCTTAAAGGTGATTATTCAGATATTTAATTGGATTTAGTCAGAACAAGCTTCCTCTTGATTCTTTTCATGTGAAGAGCAGATTATGTAACAGGGTGCAGCCAAAAGGGGGGGGCCCAAATAGGGATTTGTAATGGGGTCCAGAAGAGCCTGGAGATGACTGGCTTCACACCACACGGCCACACCTGCCCAGAATGCTGGCCGCTGTGGCCAGTTGTGGGAGGAGCCAGAAATGGGGCTGCAGAGGAAGATTGGCGCTGGGATTTAAAACCAGGTGCGGCAGCCCTTAGGCGTCTTTTCGGGACCATGAGGCTTTGGAAGTGCTCCCTTTTAGCCACGTGGATGGTGCCTGGAGCCTGAATCATAAACTTCTACCTTTTTCCCTGAGATACGGTACCCCAGGCTGGGCAGAGGGAGAAGGAGGGACTGTGTGCATTTGTGGGTGTCCTAAAGAACTTTAGTCTGTATAACTTTTAAATACATAATTTCTTTCCTTTTCACCAGTCGCTGGCATTGAGAGACGTCTTTCCTCTGGCGGCGGTCAAAGCAAACCTAGTTTGGGGGAGGAACCCCTGGAGAGAAAAAGAGGGGTCTTTTATATCATTCAGCCCACCCCCATCTATTCTGTAAAAATTATACTACAGGTATGTGCAAGAGTGGGTATATAGTTTAAGTACGCAGAAACAGTTTATTCTTGTATTATTTATTGTATTACTTTCCGTACGCACAACTATACACCTACTTTTGCCACACCCTGTATTTTGGAATACATACCATACATTTGAAAAAGCCATTCAGTTACATTCAGTTACAAATAATAACATGCAAAACTTATGACTGTGTTTATGTATACGGGTTTAGTATTTTCTTCATAAATGATGCTCTATGTGTGCTTTCCACAATCTAGTTATAAACTATTTTATATTCAGCTCCACTTACTCTTCACATATGGAGAAACTGTTAATAAGGACAGCTGTCTGCTGGTAAAATTAAGAAGTGGATAAGTCTAGAATATGAAAAGAAACTGAGTTATGCCATGCCACTCAAGTAGCGTGGCGCCCTTACCACCAGCAGACACACACCACGCGTGAACACATAGACACATGCAGAAACACACTCACACACGCACCCTGAAATATGCCATTGACTTTATATGTCTCTCAAGATAAAGGCAAAACCATTCGCCATGCCCGTGGGGTCCTCCCTGCTCCCTCATTTCTCTGGGAGCTCTGGCTCCCTCGTCTCTCTCCCAGACCCACAGCACCCCGACACTCTGCTTCAGCCGGCGACTCCCTGTCCGTCTCACCCGAGCTCACCCTCCTCTGCACCATGCCTT
>PVKM010023685.1:0-20998 GCA_004027735.1 Carollia perspicillata | reverse complement strand
CTTCACCTTCACTCCAGGAGCAGTCCTGCCTGCCCAGGCTCCTGCGGGAGACAAGCTCCTCTGTGTCCTCGAAGGCAGGCGCACCAGCCTTAGTCCGAGTGCAGATTCTAACACACACCTATGGTTTGGTTCCTGGCCCTCTTTGCCATGGTCTGGTGCCACTCCCGTCTTCCCACTGACTTTACACCCCAAAGAGCTCAAAAGAGCAAACCAAGCCCAAAATTAGCAGAAGGAAGGAAATAAAGATCAGAGCAAAAATAAATGAAATAGAGACGAGAAAGACAATAGAAAAGATCACAAAACTAAAAGTTGGCTTTTCAAAAAAATAAACAAAATTGACAGTACTTTAGCTAGATTAGCCAAGAAAAAAAGACAGTGAACTCAAATAAATAAAATTATAAACGAAAGGGGAGATATTACAACTGATACCACAGAAATACAAAGGCTCATGAGAGACTACTATGGACAATCATATACCAACAAATTGGACACCCTGTAAGAAATTACTAGACACATACAACTACCAAGATTGAATCCGGAAGAAACAGAGAAACTGAAAAGACCAATAACAAGTAAGGAGATTGAATCACTCAACAGAAACCCCTAACAAAGAAAGCTCAGGACCAGATGTCTTCTCTATGAATTCCAACACACTTAAAGAAGAATTAATATTGATCCGTCTCAGATGTTTCCAAAAAGTTGAAAAGAAGAGAGCTTTACCGAGTAGGCATTACCTTTAAACCAAAGCCACATAAGGACCCTGCAAGAAAAGAAAATTGCAAGTTAATATCATTGATGAACATAGATGCAAAATTCCTCGACAAAATTCTAGTAAACTGAATTCAGCAGTACTTTAAAGCAATCACACATTGTGAACAAGTGGGATTTATCCTTAGGATGCAAATCAACTAACATGATACACTGCATTAACAGAATGAGGGATTGCAGTCTTCATACTGTGTTCTCGCCACACACACACATGCAAATGGTAACTATGTGTGAGGATGGATGTATTAATTAACTTCATTGTGGTAATCAGTTCACATTTGCATATATTGAGTCATCACCTGATATACCAAAACTATCACATATTACCTAAATGTATATATAATTTTCACTAGTTAATTACACCTCAATAAAGCTGTGGGAAAAAGAAAATCTAGGAGGTTACATATTTAGGAGTTTACATAGGAGATATTTTTAAAATTGAAGTATAATTGATGTATAACATTATATTAGTTTCTGGTGTACAACAGAAAGATTGTATATTTGTATATATTGCAAAATGACCACCACAATACGTCTAGTTAACATCTGTCACCATAGTGATGAAATATTTTTTCCTGTGATGAGAACTTTTGAGATCTACTCTCTTAGCAACTTTTAAATATGCCATGCAGTGTTATTAATTATAGTCACCATGACATTTATTGAGATCTTCTTAATATCAGAAGTTATAAAATCTATTAAAAAGCTAGAAATTAGAATCTATTAAAGATAGGCACATTTGATTACATAAAAGCTAAAAATATATATTTTTTAATTTTTAATTATATTTATTGATTATGCTATTACAGTTGTCCCAATTTTCCCCCTTTTCCCCCTTCCACTGAGCTCCCTGCACTCCCTCAGGCCGTCCCCACACCATTGTTCATGTCCCTGGGTCATGTGTATAGGTTCTTTGACTACTCCGTTTCTTACACTGTAATTTACATTGCCATAGCTATTCTACTCCACTTCTTACACTGTAATTTACACTGTCATGGCTATTCTACTCCATTTCCTACACTGTAATTTACATTGCCATGGCTATTCTGTAACTACCTATTTGTACTTCTTAATCCCCTCACCTCTTCACCCATTGCCCCATACCTCCTCTCCTGTCTGGCAACCATCAAAACGCTCTCTGTATTCATGATTCTGTTCCCGTTCTTGTTGTTTGCTCAGTTTGTAAAAACTAAAAATTTTATATGACAAAAGTATAATGAACATAGTAAATGAAAAAGTCAAATGATACATGATAGACTTGGTTATACCATTAATATTACTAATAGTCAAAACACTCTTACAAATTAATCAGAAAGTATAAACAACCCAATCAAACCAATGAAAAAATAATATAAAAAGACAATTCACAAAAAAACAAATTGATGTGGCTCAAAAACATAGAAAAAGTTGCTAAAACACAGAAATAGTGCAGGAAGTGCAAATTTAAAAAAATGCTGTGTCGGTTTTTTCGCAGCTGACGGGAAATATTAAAAAGATCTTGACATCTCTGGCTGCTGGGGGTGGGGGGCGGGGAGGGCTACTCTCACACATGGTAAGTAGAAACAAGAAGTGTCATAATTTTTTGAAATACATCAAGGCAACATTTTTAAGTATTAAATGTATGTCCTTTGCCACAAAATCCCCCTCCTGGGAATTTAGTGCATAGAAATAAAACACCAGCAGGCAAAAGTATATGTCCAAAGGTGATTATAACACCCATCCACAGGGAAGTGGTTGGGTGAAATACGGTACACTGGCAGGATGGAATACTAGGGAGTATGTCAATGAAAAGGGTAATTTAGAGCTGTGTCAACTGACATGGAAGGGTTTCTCCAAGGTTTATTCAGAAAAGAAAAATGCATAAAATATCGACAATATGATCACATTTTTGTAAGATGAGCAATAACAACATATATATATATATTTGAATGTGATTAATTAGCTAAACTTGGAGGAAAACATGGAAAAATAAATACCAGAGTATTAACGAGATTGACTGGGGAGGAGGACACTGACAGATAAGGGTTGAAGGGGAAAAAGGAAGGAAGGGAGCCAAAGAGAAAGCAGGGGGAAGAGTCCCTTAAAAGGCCACTGCTCTTGTATATGAGAAAGAATTGTAAAGAATTTTTAGGGCGTGGCTGGGATGGGGGGAAGTGGGAGGAGATAAATGCAGACAACTGTAATTGAACAACGATAAAATAATTTTAAAAATATTTTTAAATTCACAGCTTCTCTTGTCCCCCCAGTTTGTTAATTACTCCTTTCTTTGTGTTGTCTCTACAAGCGTGTGCAGATTTCTGCATCTGCATTTACGACACGCTAAACATTTGCAATTTAAAAATGCCCACCGCTGTGTCCTCTCTTATATTGTAAAGACCTTGGTGACAGAATTGCATCTTATTTATCCTGATATCTTGTCATGATTCGGTTGTTGTATTCCTGTCCCAGGGCTGCTGCCACAAAGCACCACAAACCGGGCAGCTTACAGCAGCAGGAATTCACTGTCCCACCGAGCTAGAGGCTAGAAGCAAACACCGAGGGGTCTGCAGGGCCCGCTCTCTCTGAAGTTTCTAGGTGAGGCTCCTTCCTGGCCTCTTCCAGCTTCCAGTGGTCACCTACAATCCTTGGTGTTTCTTGCCTTGCAGGGTAGCACCCCATTCTCTGCCTGTGTCTTTGCATTGTGGTCTCTGTCTCCATCTCTGTATGCAAATTCCTCTTCTCACAAGGACACCAGTCTTTGGATTTAGGGCCCTAATTCCGCATGACCACATCTTAATTTGATCACATCTGCAAAGAAGACCCTATCCACAAATTAGGTCACACTCATAGAGTCTTTATATTGAAAGAAAAATTCATGGAATAAGCAATAAAGTTTTAGTGATCTAAGGGAAAATGTAATAAACTCAAAGTATACACTGATTTGTAGTCAATAGCTCATGCCAATCGGGGGAGTAGAGTAATAATAAAAGATAAGTAAAGATGAAAGAAGTAAGGATGGTGGTAGGGTTATGAGAGATGTAACAAAAGATCTCTTTCTTTGGTACTTTCTTATCCAGGTCAGAGAAACCCAAATATAATAAAATTTCTACTTCACACAGTATGTACCTTAATCACACTTAGAAATAAATGACTCACCACAGGTTGAAAGTGCAAAGATTAGAATTATTCAAGACTAGAAAATACATTTTCAAGTTGGGGAAGGGGCCCTCAGTCCGGGACACGCAGAGGAATGGAGGAGTGTCTTTGGTTCAAAACAGGGTGTTCCACACAGCTACGGTTTTCCTGAACCCAACCCCAAGAAGCAAACCTGACTAAATCTTGGCTGATAGAGATATAAAAAACGTGATCTGAGAAAGCTTTGAAGGGGGTCTGAGTGAAAAAAAGCTGAGAAACACAAGACAAGAAACATAATTCAGAATCGTAAACACAGACAATTCCGTGGGCTCGTGGAGATGACGACGGGCTGGTACTTTAAGTCTGAGGGGGACAGCGTTTTGACGAATTCTGTCTATGAGGTCCCGTTCCTGACTATAAATAAACCAAGAAAAGGTTTTCTTAGCTTGTCTCTGTCCCGAAGACCGTGGTTGAAATCTCCTGATTTCAGTTATCTGCATAAAAAATCTGCAGATATCTGCAATTCCATTTGCAGGTCCCAAGGTTGGAAGGTTGATATATAAACCCAAAGTAAGGGACTTGCCCTGTTTGAAGGCCTTGGAGATTTGAAGCAGGGCTCTTTCTTTCCCTGCACACCCTGCTTCCCCCAACTCCTCCTCCACCCCAGCCTTGGCTGTGTTTAAATGAATTCCAGGCCCAAGTTGATACTATATTCCTTGTTTTCTTAATCACTTTAATTAATAAGTGGCACAGAACTGTGGTGGTAATGAAACAGTTCCAAGTACCTAGATGGAGCCCACAGGGCTCCCTGTGATCTAGAGAATGTCCCTATAGATAGGGATTTATCTTGTTCTGCACCAGCTACATAAAGTGCTTAATGGTTGGGTTTGTAGGAAGTTCTTTAAGCTGTAAGACTCTCTGAGTCTTCATGTGTCATTTAGCTGTAGATCATATAGCAACTGAGATTCTCACGTCAGGTAACTGGGTCAAGGTTCAGACACCAACTACTGGGCAGAGAGATGGTACAATCCTGATGTTCTCTGTCCCTAGGAGTAGACTCGGAGCACTCCAGTTTCTGCCGCATCTGGGCTAACGATTGTAGGGTCAAACTACAGAACTGCAGGCATTCTGTCTTTTCGTGGGGACTAGTTCTAACATCTGCTCCAACTCTTACTAAGAGAATTAAGCAGCAAAAATGTTCTAAAAAAAGGTTCTGCAAATATAATGGGCAATAAAAAGTTTGTGATGAGAAAAAATAAGTAGAATAACTTTCCTTACTTTTATCAGGGAACAAAAGGTTTCCCAGAAGCCCCAACAGTAGTCCTTCTAGATCTCATTGGCCAGAACTTGGTGACATGTACATCCCTGGGTCAATCACTGACAGAGGCGGGTCCATACTGCTGCAGGACCTGTTTCAGACCAATCAGATTTATTCTCTGCAGCTGGGATGGGGTCCACTTTCTCTCACCACCTTGCTGCACTCCCAATACCTGAGCAAAAGTAGGGAAAGATTTGGTTGGCAAGAAAGATTTTGGCTGGATGGCCAACAGTGTGGACCACAACAACACTGGAAAAAAATAGAAAATCAGGCACCAATGAAGCCAGGTATCTATGCACCACTCTTTTAGTAACAGAACAAATATAAATCTGTCCCTATCTCACCAAAGCAGACAACAAGCTTGAATGAGGAGCAGAAACTCTTCTCTGGGCCTGTACGCATTACAAGTAGCTCAACTGCACACCCATCTGCTCTGAGACAAATCAGCCAACAATAATAGAAAATCAGTTCTTAGAGCCAACCGAAAGTCTGAAATTAAACTCTTGGCTAGTTTTTCTCAGAATTTGTCTGGTTTGATCAATTGTGTAAGAACACAGAACAGAGAAAAAACCTTTAAAAACAAAGAAAATATTATGTCAACGTGAAAAAGAAAAAAGAAGCATACTTAACAAATGTTGAATAAGGCTTGGAACTACATCCATTAAGTCACCCTTAGTGACCATGAATGATCAAATATTACCCAGTTATGAGTGACAGAAATAGTATAAGATGAAAGACACTGCCGCAGAGGTGAAAATGTTAAGCTATAATCAGTATAGGTGATCAATACTATTTTTGAACATAAAGATATACGAGTGTGTGAATTTGCGTATAGTTCTATTAATAGAAAATCCATTTCCCCCATCTCCACTAAGAAACGACAGACAAATATTTACTGAACATTGCTTTGAAGAGGTGCCCAGCTAGTGCCCTGCCCCGAGCACCCCCGTAGAGCTGTGTCAGCGAGGCAGTGGGGTGTAAAAGACAAGGGCTTTGGCATTCAGAAAGCCGGTCTTGAACACAGGCCGCAGCAGTTGCCCTTCTGTGAACTTGAGCAGGTCCTTAATCTTGTTGATTCTCAAATACTCGCTTGTGAAAGGGGTACAACCTCACATGGTGTTCTTGTACGACGCCTGACTCATAGTAGGTGCTCACCACATAGTAGTTGCCTTTAGTTCCTTTCGGGGAGCAGTGCTTTTCTCTGTGTGTTCCCCCGACCCTGCGACTCTGCAGCACAGCGAACTTAGGAATGTGTTAGAAATGCAAATCCTGGAGTTCCACCTACAAGGAAGTCAGCAGCTCTGGGTGGGCCCGGCCATCAGTGTTTTAACAAGCCCTTCTGGGATTCTGGTGAGCACTCACATTTGAGAACCACAGGTGAAGAGCAAGAGCCAAGGGCCAGATTGCCTGAGTTTGAAGCCAGCTCGACCTCCCACCATCTGTGCGATCTTGAGCAAGTTACCCAACTTCCCTGTGCCTCAGTTTCCTCATCTACGAATGAGGACAATAGTTATGTCTGCCTCATAGAGCTGCTGCGGGCATTGAATGAGTTAATACGAGTAGGATGCTTCCAATGGGACCTAGCCCACAGTAAGTGTTTAATAGATAATAGCTGGTCGGATTAATTATTAATAGTCCTATTGTAGTTCTTGTTCTGCTATGAGCACTTGCAGGGCAAGGGTCATTTGAGGTGAGGTGGCAGGCACACTGTGATGATGTTTCGACACCCCTAAGCCTGTTCTGCAGCTTCTGATCCACCTCCCCCCCATAAAATAAAAAAGGTTTGAGGAAACTCGAGATTGGCAGGAATATACAGAAAATAGGACTTTGCCAAGGAATTGCAAAGTCTTGTCATGTTGAGACACTTAGTAAGCTGATTAAATCATGTTTGAACTGTTTATGATTGTGCATCATGGGATTTTGACCACATGGAACTGGTTCTTCAGTTCAATTTATCTTGTAAATGTTAACAATGTTTTTAAATTTAGGAAGCAATTCATAAAAAAAGACAGATACTGTATGATTCCACTTATATGAGGTACCTAGCTGGAGTAGACAGATTCATAGGGCAGAGAGCACGAGGGGGGCTGCCAGGGGCGGGAGGGCAGGGGGAACGGCAAGTGGGTGTTTCAGGGTTTGAGAGTCTCAGTTCGGGAAGATGAAAACAGTTCTGGAGGTGGACGACTGCACAACAGTGTGAACGCAATACTGCCACAGAACTGTGCACTTAGAATGGTTAAAACAGTAAAGTCTAGCTGTGTGCATTTTACTACAATGAAAATATGAAAACAAATTGATAGGAGAGTAATAAATAATACATGGATTTGGGGGAGACTATCCAGACCAACAGGTTTTGAAAAGAAGGTCCTGATTCTTGGGTGCAGGCAATATTCTGTTCTTTCACCTAGTTACACAGGTGCTGATTTTGTAATAGTTCACCAAGCTGTTCATTTATGCAATTTTATGTCTTTGTGTTATATTTCACAATAAAGAGCTGGGACAAAGTGTGGGAATGATAAATACTTAACCACTGTCATTTCTCGTCTGGATTGTTGTGATAACCTTCTCACTGATCTCCTGGCTTTTGCCCTTGAGTACATGTTCTCAACCTGACAACAGAAATGATACTGTTAAAATGTACATCGGTTATTAGGGGTGGAATTCCAAATTTCTATGTTGAAGCCCTCACCCCCAATACCTCAGAATGTGACTGTATTTGGAGTTAACAGCCCTTAAGTTAAAATGAGGCAGTGGGGTGGGCTCCAATCCAGAATGATTGGTGTCCTTGTAAGAAGAGGAAGAGCCCTGGCAGGGTGGCTCAGGTGGTTGGAGCATCGTCCTGTACACCAAAAGGTTGCAGGTTTGATTCCCGGTCAGGGCACTTACCTAGGTTGTGGTTTTGATCCCCCCTAGAGGCATGTACAGGAGGCAACCGATCGATGTTTCCCTATCACATCAGTGTTTCTCTCTCCCTTCCTCTCTCTCTAAAATCAATAAACATATTCTCAGGTGAGGATAAGAAAATAAAGAAGAGGAAGAGACACGAGGGTGCAGGCAACAGGGGAAAGGTCATGTGAAGACCCAGCTAGAAGGCTGCCATCTGCAAGCCAAGGAGAGAGGCCTCACAAGAGATCAAGCCTGTTGACATTTTGATCTTGGACTTCTAGCTTCTATAACTATAAGAAGATAAATTTCTGTCGGGTCAGCCACTCAGTCTGTGGTATTTTGTTATGGCAGCCCCAATGAGTATATCAGATTACACCATTCCCTCCCCACATCTTCCCTGGCTTCCCGTTTTAGTCCAAGTTACAGCTGAAGTTCTTAGAGTGCCCTCCAGAGCCCTGTGTCATCGGGCCTTCACCCCCTTTCTCCTATTATTCTCTCCTTTGCTCATGTTGTTCTAGCCACTCAGCTTCCTTGCTGTTCCATGCACATGAACCTGCACTTTTGCCTCAGGGCCTTTGCACATTCTGGCATCTCTGCTGAGAAGCCCTTTCCGCAGACACTTCAGAGGTTCCCCCTCTCACCTCTCTCAGCCCTTCCCCGTCCCTGGCCACACTTCCTAAAACAGCATGCCCCACTCACTCTCTATCCTTGAGGCCCTCCCTTCCTTGGCTTTATTTTTCTTTTTAGCACTTATCATCATCTAACATATTATATTTTTAATGTATTTTTTAATTGTCTGCCTCCTACACTGGCATGAAATCTCCAGGAGGGTGGGATTTGCGTTGGCTTTGCTCACTGCCAAAGCTCCAGGGTCTGACATGGCTTGTGCACAGTATGTGCTCCATATTTATTGGTCGAATAAATGAATAAATAATTTTATTGAGATATAATTGACATAAAACATGTTAGTTTCAGATGTACGACATAATGATTTGATATTTGTATACATGGCTAAATGATCACAATAGTCTAGTAAATCCATCACCTCACATAGACACAATATTTTTTTCTTGTAATGAGAATTTTTAACATTTGCTCTCTTAGCAACTTATAAGTGTACAATGAATATGAATGAATGATTTGACAGGCCAATGACTTTTTAATTAAGATGTATTTAATTATCAGGGATGTAAAATATTTCTTCCAAGTGTTTTAATCATTTACATTTACTCCTCTATGTTTTATCTATTCGTGTTCTTTGGCCATTCTTAAAAATTAGGATCCAAAAGACAATGTTTTCTCTGTATTTATGACTGCTTCTCTTACAAACATTACAAACGGGCATAGTTACATATTAAAGAGATTTAGCTCTTTGTCTGCCATATTTTGCAATAGGTATTTTTAGTTTGTGGTTAGCCTTTTAATGATTTTTAAGCAGAATAGTTTAGATTTTTTTATAGAGTCAAATCTATTGTGAGTTCTTCCTCTGATGCAAACTTAGTCTTAAAACAGCAGCTTTTAATTATTCTGTCTGTTTCCCAGGAAACCTACTCTTACCTTATTCCCAGAGACCCCTCTGCTGCTCATTCATCTAAAACTCACTTACCTGGGGCAGGTGACAGAAAACTATTTTCTTACAATAAGCGACCATTGGGAGTTTTTATAGCCATAACCACATGAATTTTGCCCTTATGAATTTGTAATTGTCAGCAAATAGTCATGTGAATTTAGGATTTTTTTCTGGTTCCACTGAGGGCCCAGTCTTACCAGACAGACCTTGGGTTATATGGCTGATGGTCTATTTCAGCAGCAACGTGCAGAGCTGTCTCATGTTCTAAATGTCTTCCTATGCATCTTATGACACCAGTTACTGAAATAATAGTCTCACCTACTCCAAGCAAAGTGCTTTGAGGCCTCTGGTAAAAAGATGAGGAAAATGAGCCATAGAAATGCTTAAGTAATGGGCTAAAATTTACACATGGAGTGGGAGGTGATATTCAAAATGTTTACTGATCGGCATGACGTTGGCAGCAAATACTAAAAATCTGACCAATCAGAACAGACACCAGCATGAATTCTAACCAATCAAAACAGGAGACCACTGTGAACAACCCCAATGGTCCCACTAATGGATAGCACGTGTTTTTATTAACATAGAAAATACTTATATATTGTGTTTAAAAAGCAAAACATTAACACCAGCACAGATTTGTGCGATCGAGCGAACACATATATAAAATAGAGGAGGAGGAAATGCACTACAATCTTGGCCATCCCACCTGTGCATGGACGTAAAATTACAGTTTTTTCTCCTTTTCCCAATTTTAAGAAGAATTTAATACTTTTATAATGTCAGCATGTTACAGTTTGGGTAAAAGGCAGGTATTAAGCTTGAAAGAGGCAGCTTATCTAAAGATGGGTGGCTTTTATGACGTAGTTGTGGTGGGACCCCCGATCAGGGCGGCCCCTGAAACATTCTCGCAGCGGGAGTCTCGTCACCACCGCGCGTGGGCAGGGCGACCCGAACAGGAGTCCACGGAGATGCCCGAGAAGGTTCACCAGGAGGCACTGCCCCCGGTTTCTGATAAAGAGGAAGCACGGCAGCCAGTGGGCCTCTTCGGATACTGCAGACAGCACGCACCTCATGTGAGTGTCCCCTGGCAGCCACCCCGCTCCAGGGACCCTTCTCAACATGAGCACTGAAAGCCGTTCAGCAAGCTAGGGCCAGGAGCAGGCCTGGGGACCAGCTGGTGCTGGGACGATGGCGCACGCCACACACGCTGATCACGCTGATCTCGCTGCATCGCTTCTCCTTTCTGAGCGAAGCGCTGTCCCAACCAGGACTTCACGCTGTGAGCCCTCCTCGGGGACTCTGCAGCCGGCCCGCGCTGCAGTGGGCTGAGGTCTCCTGCTGGCGGTTGGCATTGTTACGCTCTTTGCGGTTCTGCACGCGGTCGGACTCTTCGTCTAGGACTGGTAGCTGCCTCTGCCTTCAGGAGGCAGGCCTGACGCTCCGCGGGTCCTCCTGCCACCGAGCGGCGGGCGCCCCTGGGTCTGGGGCAGTCCTGCGGCAGGACGGATCCAGTCCACATCGCCTCGGGACGTAACAGAGGACTGAGGTGCAAGCAGCGTGGGCACAGGCCCCGTCCCCCTTCCACTCTGATGACCCTTGGGCTCCAGAGCCCCACCTTTCGAATACACCCCACAGTGCGGTCTCATCGCCAGGATTCAGGGCAATGAAGTCTGATAACCCGAAGCCCTCCTGTTCTGTTGGGCAATACGCTTCTGCTCCGCCCACGCCTTCAGCAAAGTGGCCCAGGTCCAGCTCGGGGTGTAGTGGAGTGGTGAAAGGGGAAGGCAGTGGGGAGCTGTGGGTACGAGGGGACCCAGGTGCTGTGTGAGGTGCTTGGGGTGAACCACCGCCTGGAGAAAAGTTCTGAGAAGGCAGCTGCAAGCCACCGCGGGGCCTGGAGCAGCTGTCTGTGGGAGGAGACACCCTTCTCCTTTCCTCAAGATGGTGAGAAATCTCTGGAAGGGAAATAGATTTCCTGCTAATATACAAGATGTGATTTCAAGACATGATGGTGGTGGTGGCAATGATGATGATGTTACTAAAGGAACGGCTGAGTGAAAATATTGGGATGCTTGGCGTGGATACATGGAAAACCTAGAGGAAGGTGTAGGAACATCATCTTTGGAGTCAGACATTGCTCTCCATGTGGCTCTGCCACTTACGGGTTAAGTGACCGAAATCAAAACTCCTTCCCTAAATCTCCATAGTCTATAGATGGTTGTAATAATAGTGCTCATCCCACAGGGTAAGGGTTAAGAGGAACATGTATCCAGCTGCTGAGCGAGGTGAATGGACCGTTCAGTCAATGCCAGGGTCATGGCTAAGAAGTGGTGTCATCACCACCATCACCGTGATCTCTGAAATAGTTTGAATCCTTAAACACAAACACACACACACACACACACACACACACACACACGTGGGTGCACCACAGAAGAAAACTGCAGGGCAGGGGTGCTCACATTTCTTCTTCTAATCTCCACATGAGAGAGAGAGACAAAGAAGTGCTGCAAATCAGGGGTGAGGAGGCCAAACTGGAGATCTCTCCAGGGCACTGGGCTCTGAGCTCGGGATATTCCTAAAGGCTTAAAGCAGGGAAATTAAAAAAAGGAGACAACTACCACTTGAGGGAAGAAGAGAAACCCTCGGGGCAAGGGCTGATTGGCCACAGCCCCAGTAAGAAAACTGGGGAGGCATTAATAGAGGTTATAAAAAACCAAGACAGATAATGAGAAGTTCTTGTTTTAGACTAAGAGGGCAACTCAATCTATCAAATTTTATCCTCTGCCTTTTGATTGCCTCTCTGGGAAGTGTAAGGTGGTCAGGGGGTAATGCCAGTTGATTCCATCTTTTCACACTTTCTTCAAAATAACTTCACTTACAGTTGACATGCAATATTGCATTGGTTTCAAATGTACAACATTACACTGCGTCAAAGATAAGAAATAAATAGAAATTAAAAAGCTATCTGGGAGGTTTTAGGCCATGTTGGAAAGTCCTTCTGTGTCTGTTTTCAACCATCTAAAGAAGCAGTCACTTCCTACAAATCCCCTCTTATTTGGTTCTGGGAAACTTTCTGATTAGCTTGATTTAAAAAAAAAAGAGCGGGCATTTAACTGGGAATGGAAACAAATGCACCAGCTCTTTTCAATCTCCGTGTGTATGTTTACACATGTGTAAGTGCTTATGTGTGTGTTCTCAAAAAGAAACACTAGAGAGACAAACCAGATACTAATAGAAGTTATTTACAAGGAGGGGATGGGAAGAAGAGACAGGACGGAAGTAGGCATTATTAAAATAAAATATAATTTAAGAGCACCAGCTAAGGAATCGGATAGGCTTGGGTTCAAATTCCAGTTTTGCCGCTAACTACCAGCTGACCTTGGAAGAGTTACTCAATCTCTGTCAGCTTCTTTCCCGTTGATAAAATGCATCAGGTTGTTGGGAATAGAAAGCGAGCCAGCACCTGCTAAAACCATTAGTCCCGTGCCTGGGGAGCGTTAACTGTAGTTAGTATTGTCTCAGTTCAGCATGCAAGAATCAGGACTATGGGAACCTTGCTAAACTCTCCAGCTTTGTAACTAGCCCTTTGTATATTTCTTGCCCCCTATTTGTCTTTCCTGAACGTTTAGGAAGAAAATCCTTGAGAGAATAAGAGCTTATGTTTGTCGTGGGCGGGGGCAGATGGAATGAACTGTTCTTACTCTGTAGCCATTTTGGTGTGGGATGGAGGAGTGATAAGCACATGGGAACAGGTTTAGAGAGGAAATGGAAACGGTTATTTTAAAAACCAACCAAACAAAAGTAAACCAAGTACATTGAAGATCTAATTGGCTTCACTAAGTGATTCATGAACCCTGCAGCATCCCATCCATCAGCTAGAAGGGTGCTCCGGAAGGATGTACGCCACAGAAAGTTTTTATAAGGCCTGTATGGAGGAGAGTCGTTAGCAGAAGAAAAGTGCATCATTTTTAGACAGGGACATTTTTTGTGTGTGTGGGGAGGGAATTCAAGGACTTGAACCTACAGATCACCTCTTTTTATGGGAGATGGAGAGGGCCTACATGAGGGGTTATCTTACTGGTGCTTGACCAGAAAATCCCAGACTGGTTGATTAAGATTATATTTCTGGGAACGGTTAAGCTGCAATTAAATCAGGCATTAAATCAGGTATTAAGGCGGGTTCGATATCATGGGCTTTAGCATGAGTGACACCATTCTGGGCCTGTGGTTTTCTTTTTAACACAAGGTAAACCCCCGGGGCTGGTTGCAAAGAAGAAAAGGTGAGCTCAGGACCTGGACCTAGAAAATAGGAGCCTAACAGAGGCTCAGAGGGTAATTTCCCCACATCTCCCATGGATTTCTTCCTTCTTCCTCTTTTAGGATCAGCGTGGAAAAGCAGAGGCACAGTACGGCTCTGTAACTTTCTCATCAGGGCTTAAAAATCCTAGAGCTGCCTTCTTTGTTCCAATCAGGAAACAACCTCCACTCCCTCTCTCCCTCCATCAATGCTTCATTGTTCAGGGAGCCGAGGAAGTCCTTGGTACTGAGCGTATAATCCAGACCAGACCTTTAGCATCTAATGCTTCTTTTTAAAAGGAACCAAAGCCTCTTTTCTTCCTGACATTTCAAAGCTCAATGGAACCCAACGGCTTCCAAGCATTCTGCCACTTGGCTACCTGTGTGACCCTGGGCAAGTTTCTAAAACCTCCTGCTTGAATGTGGGTCTGTCCCTAAGGAAAGCAGCAGAGCCAGCACTGTCCGGCCCTATCTTTCCCCCAACACCGTATACGTGGTTTTAGCAAGTACAACAGATGGTTTTAACATGTGTTTCCCCAGCGTGTGCTCTGCTGAGAAGAAGCTTTTCATCTTCCATCGTGCTCTAACGTCTCCTGCCTTTGGACGGTCTGCAGTTGAGCTGAGCCACACCCTTCTCGAAGTCCTCGGCTTCTCCTGGTGTCGCTGAGCGAGGGTGCCCCCGGGTCAGCCGGGTCGCTGTGGTGGGCTGTTGGCCAGCAATGGCAGAAAAGAAATGAATACAATGCTATGAAAATGCCATCACTATTGCCAGCCATGGTCACTACCCTTGGACATTGATTTTAACCCCAGACCTCCTCGGCTGCCACGGTGGATCCAACATCACTGTTTCTTTGACTTTGCAGAGTTCACTGTCTTCGGTGGTGGTGACCTAGAATCCCTGTGGTCTCTTTGGCAATTGAGGGCAAGGGGGCAAGGATTTCTGCTTTTCCACTTCTGTACTATGTAGGCATCAGTTAACCATCAGAAGATACGGCATAGTTACCCAGGGTTCCTATCACCAGGTTAATTCTTGAGATGCTGGCGCCGGAAGAATGCTCTGATTCCCATCAGGGGTTCCTCACAATTACAACGGGGGATTTAGACCCTGGGCAGCAAGGGGGGAAATGCCCACTAACGGGATGCAAAGATATAGTGTTGTAAAGTGAGTTTTTCGACCAAGCCCTTTGCTCTACCCTCCTGTGGAGGTTAAGGGCTGTCCGAGTGCTGCTACGCTTCAGTACCTGAACAGGTGTGTTTGTACCCTTCCGGTGCCTGGAGTCCTGCCATCCATCGCTCGGCTCCAACCTCTTGTTGTTTTAACATTGGGCCTCCATCCCCAAGGCCTTCTCCTGGCTGCAGCTCTTGGAGCCAAGTTTCCTCTCATGAAGCTGCTAGTTGCCAGCTAAGCCATCACAGATCTTGGGACTGGGATAGAAAAGACCTTTTTCTTTCTTTCTTGGCCCTTCTCTCTGTGGGTCTTCTCTCTAATTCCTGGATATGGAAAGAGTGCTCCACGGAAGCCAGGAGACCCAGAGTTGGTAAGTGTGGACTTGGGCAAGGAGTCTGACTTGATGAGCCTCAGTTTCCTTATCTGGAAAATCAGAGGCATGCTGACTGTAAAGATTCCTTCAGCTGCTGAATCATCATGATTATGGTTCTAACTTGAGTGTCTTTATTCTTCTTGATTCTGCTTCCTGGGTCCCCAGCTTTCCTGGTTCTCCCACCCCTGGTTCTGGTCTGCATTATTTCTATCCCTTTTGTTCACTTTTAACCCACCAGTTATGGAGACCCAATAAAAATGGGAATTTTCCGTTCTTTACTCAACCCGGAGTCCTCCCACTCAGTACCATGCATAGATTGCCCCAAATCACTCAGCCTGAGGGGTCTGACTTTTCAGGGGTCACGAGAGACAGTACAGGGGCTGAGCTCTCAGTTTGCGATCCCCACCCTAGTGTGGGGGGTCAAATATCGTCGTCCTTTTTTTGGTAAAAACCCAGATGATCCTGGTTACATTATGTTCCTTTTTGACATGGATTGCAACCTCAGAATCAAATCTTTGCTCCTTGGTTTTACCCGAAGGAGGCGGAAAAAGTCCTACAAGGCAATGTTTTGTTTATTTCATATTCCAGAGGATCCTCTTGCAGGTTTTTCCACTCTGCCTTCCCCGTATTGTTTTTTCCCGGGTTTCACTAAAAATAATGGCCGTATAGGAAACAGCCGTCATTCACTAACAACTTGCTATGTGCCAGGCCCTGTACCGAGTGCTGGATCCAGTTATCTCATGTAACTTCAATAAATACGGGAGGGAGGCACCAATGCTCTCTTTCTGTGGATAAGGAGACTGAGGCATGGAGATGCCAAGGGACCTTTTTCTCTGAAGGCCCTAAAGGCCTGCCTTTCAGCCTCCATAGTCACCAAGCAGGCCCTCTGGGGGAGTCAGTTCACTCTCCCCATGGTCCCCTCAGCTTCCCACTCTCCAGGGCTAAAGAATCTCTGTTGCCTTTCTGATTTTCTTCTTCCCCAAAGCCCCCGAGTGCCCTGAAGTTACCAAGCTTTAACCCCCTTGCTGAGAAGCATTCCGCAGGATCTCCGTAGAACCAAAAATTTTTTGTCCCCATAATGTTTCTGCTTTCACGGAGGCCACCATGCTGGCCCCTTTGACCACACACATACACTGGACTCCAAAAAACAAAAAAAAATGGCTCTACCATCACCTCTGCATCTTCTCTGCATCTCGAGAGCAGAAGTATGACCTAGAAGGGGTTTGCAGAGGCCTTCAGTTCATCTCTCTGTCTTCACCTGATGACCCTGCCTGACCCTGGTTCCCAAGTACGGTTACGTGCTCGGCCTCACTCAAGCTGCTCAGAACAGTTTCTATTTCAATTCAATCCAAATTTCCCTTGGTCTGCCCTGTCAAAACAAGGGATAATTAATTGTTATCTTCAAAATATTAATTTTCTTCCTTCTTTTCCCTTCTATTTCCAAAAACAGTCATTAAGCAAGTGTGCCGAAGGAATTTTCATTTCAAGTGCTCACACACTAGTATGGGGGGAGGGGAGGTTAATGTGCTTTTCCTTTTTTGCTTTCTCCCTACTGGCTGCAGGACCCTTTTATCTGGAGAAGTGAATACAATGCTGGCTGAAGGAATTCAAAGAGAAGAGAGTTAGTATTCAGCTTCTGACATTCAAAATAGGGTTGCCCAGCATGACCATGACTAGATGCTAGGCTTTGGGTGAGAGAAAATATTTTTCTCAATAACTTTAGCTCCCAGTTGGTCTGCACCATAGAGTTTCTCTGATAGGACAGAGACGGTAACTCTGCTTACGATTCAGGCTTAGGTTAGAGCCAGGAGACTAGAAAGCCAAGGAAGTAAATGAGTTCACTGCTTCTTCTTGTCCCAGGGCATCATGGGAAGAGGAGGCCAGGGAGGCGGAGTTAGGAGGGGAAGTGGTGAGATATATGCTCTGCTGTCCCTTTGAAAGGCATGCCCAACAAGCTGGGAGACACAGAGACAACAGGTCTCTTCCCTGCTCCTTGTTTGTTTGGGACTGTGGGGAGAATTCTTGTAGCAGTTTCTGCTCTGGGATGAGCCAAGGGTAGAGGGGGCAATCCTGCGTGGTAGAAAAGATGGGCTGCATGGTAGGCGGAGACAGAGGGTTCACTTTCCAGTCCCAAGCCCCCCTCTATTGCCATTGGAGAGCCAGTGAGCCAGCCCTGATATCCACTGCACCAGGAGTGCAGAGGGAGGCTGGGGCAGAACTCTGAAGGCCACGCAGTTTCTGAAAGATCTGAGGGGAGGTAAGGAGCCAGGGTACAAGTGATAGGAAGCCTAGACCAAGAGCTGCATCAATTGCAGATGTCAGTGCTGGGGCAAGCTGAACCCTAAGAGACAAGGACCCATTTAAGGGCCTGCATAAAACCAATGTGCCTTCTACCCCACAAGGGTGCCATAGGCCAAAGGCTCAGACACCCCCACAGGGAGAATGGGAGAGAAGCCAGCAGAAAGAGAAGATCCTGAGCAGGATCCAAAAGGGACCAGTTAAATGATTGATTTACATGAAGGCTGAAGCTGGGTTGGGCATTCAGTTATATTTCTCTTTTTTCCCTAGTAAGTAACAATAGATGACAACACAAAGAAATATTTTCCCTATACTTCCAAGTTGTATAGTGAGTATATGAGGTCTGTCCGGGAGAAGTCCAGCCATTGTTAATATAATGAGAACAGTTTGCATGGCATCGATGTAACCTGACAGCCAAGGAGAGTGGACTGGAATGCACATGTGTGAACAACGATGATTTCACTGGACTAGTCAGGGGGGCGGTAGACACCATTGAGTGAGCGTGTGTACTGTGTGTCTGTCACACTCAAAATGACTGAGTGAGTAGAACAATGAATCTGCATCAAATTGTGCATTAAGCTTGAACAGTCCTTCGCAGAAACTATTCAGATGATTCAGAAGGCTGCAGGTATGGGCAACTGGTGACTGGCAGCTTCATCACAACAATGTGCCTGCTTATGCATCATGTCTCATGCAGAGTTTTTCGGCAAAACATGAAACAACCCAGGTGACTCAGCCCCACTATAGCCCAGATTTGGCGCCCTGTGACTTCTGGCTTTTCCCAAAACTAAAATCACCTTTGAAAAAAAAGGAAGAGATTCTAGCCTGTTGATGAGATTCAGGAAAATACGACAGGGCAGCTGATGGCGACTGGGATACTGTGTGAGGTCCCAACGTGCCTACTTTGAAGGGGACTGAGGTGTCATTGTCCTATGTACAATGTTTCTTGTCTCTTGTATCTTCTTCAATAAATATCTGTCTTTTTCATGGCACGTGGCTGGATACCTTCCGGACAGACCTTGTATTTAAGCCTGCCAGCTGTATTTCAACAAAAGAAAAACATCCTTTTTTATTTCAGGCCCAGTGATCTGAGGGGTTTTGTTTTGTTTTGTTTTTTTGCTTTTACTTTTTAAATTTTACACTCTTGGGTCTAATTGCTGATCTCTAGATAGTTCCTGAATGTTTATGTTCCTTTGAAATTCTAAAGTATGTTCTCCTTTTCCTCCTCCTCCTCAGCAACAAAAAGAAAGCAGGAAAGCTCGCTGCTGTGGGCTGAAATGTGTCCTGCCCAAATGTATATGTTGAAGTCCTAGCCCTCAGTACCTCCGAATGTGGCTGTATTTGGAGATAGAGTCAAAGAGGTGATTAAGTTAAAGCAAAGCATGAGGAGGGCCTCAGCTCAGGCCAAGCGGTGTCCTTATAAGACAAAACTTGGACACATCAAGAAACACCAGGGGCACATGAGCACAGCAGAGAGGTCATGTGAGGGCACAGTTGGAACAGAGCCACCTGTGAGCCAAGAAAAAAGCCCTTAGGAGAAACCAAACCAGCCAACACCTTGATCGTGAACTTCTAGCCTCAGAATAGTGAGAAATAAATTTTTCTGTTTAAGCCACTCAGTCTGGGGTGCTTCGTCATGGCTGACTTAGAAAACCAATACACTCACCGTTCCTGGTTTGTGCCTGGATGAGAGAATTGTGCAGGTGAGGGTTCCATGGTAAGTAAAGAGAGCCCTCTCCACCCCGGAGCTCATTGTGGGCACGCTCTTCTAAAACATTGAATGTATTGGGATAACACTGGTTACCATTATATATTTTTCAGGTTGGGCACACTTTTTACCGTGGAAGGGAGTTCAACAAGGCTGACCCTCCGGTGCGAGGGTATGCCGCATGCACTGCCCTTACTCAACAGGGCGGCTGTGGTGCGGTGGATCAGTGGACAGGCTGGTATTAAAGGTGAACACGTGGCCTCTAAGCCCCTTGCAGCTCCTGCTCTTCCGAGTTTCGGCAGGAGACAGAGTGACAGAGGCACACAAAGACAGTGGCTGGATTGTGCCTGGGTGTAGGGGTGGCCCTCCCCTACTGAAGCTATTGTTTTTTCAACCCTCACCTGAGGATATGTTCATTGATTTTTGAGAGAGAGAGAGAGAGAGAGGGTGTGGGGGTGGGGGGAGAGAGAGAAACATCGATGTGAGAGAGAAGAATTGGTTTCCTCCCATGCTGAACTACCCCACCAGGGCTCAAGCCATTTTTCTGTGACAGATGCTTCTTTCATATCTACGGGGACATTTGGAATTCGTAGCACGAAACGAGAGACAGTGTAAAGAACTGAAACGTGACCCTGAGAGTTTATCCCAGTACAAGACATGTAGGGAAAAACGTCAGGAAGTCTGCCTTTCAGCGGAGCCCTTCCAGCTGGGAGGGTGACAGAAGCCCTGGGAGCTGCCATCCAAAGGCCCTGTGCGCGTTCTTAGTGAGCGCCGCTTCCTGCCAGCTGGAGCCCAGCTCCTACACTGACGTCTGGAATCCACCCCTGCAAACGAGGGGAGGCCCCAAAGAAACGAGGCTCCAGGAAAACACAGACTGTAGAAAATGCCCCACACAGAATCATAGCATTTATTTTTCCTTTCCTTTTCTTTTTGTAAGTAGATGGGCTGACCCAAGGTATCCCGGAAAAAAAGTCACCTTGAACTCCTTAGAATCCTGCATTAGACCCGGGTTTGAGGAAAAGACATGCCTTCTGTTCTGTGTCCAAGGTACTTAATCCTTGTCCCATTACGTACATTAGTTAAGGACATTGGGACAGCTTGAAATACTAGGAGGGCTAAGAGCATTAACAGGGTTCCACCTGCATTCACCCTGTCCCTCTGTTTCCTCCAACCCACAGATGCAGGCTTGACCTCATCCACCCTTTCTCTCTCTGTCTCTCCTTATTACAATCTTTCACAGGGCTTCTTCCCTGGGGGGCAGGGGGAGGGAGGGGACGGGAAAGCCTTTGCCTCATTCAACCAGGGCCCACAGGGGAGTTTTATTCCAAAAGAGGAGAGCTGTCTCATCCCCTCTTCACCACCACTGTTTTGGGGGCAGAATCCCAAGAGACGAGGCCAGGTCCCCGAGTCGCTCCCCATGTTGACATGTCTGTCCTGATGCCCCTCCAGGCAGCATTTTGGGGGCATTGTTTTCATTGCACTCACGTTGGTCC
>PVKM010023684.1:0-20994 GCA_004027735.1 Carollia perspicillata | reverse complement strand
AGGAATTTTACTGCTGCTTTACTGCTGTATCTTTAGCATCCAGAACAGTGCCAAGAGTTCAGTACTTGTTGAACATATTAGTCAATCAAGTAGTGGCATATATTAATATTTTCACGAAAAAAAATCACCTGCTTGGGACAGAACAAGCACAGAAAGAACCCAGTATCCACAGGTGTAAATGTGAACACCGTGAGTATTACCGTTTACTGACCGCATGTTCTGTGTACCAAGTACTGTGCTGAGCTTTCTTTACGTGTGTTTCTTTTCTTCATCTACCCCTGACGATCATCTCAGGAGCTGGGATTACTGATCTGACCAAGCAATGTAAGCACATGTAAGACCCAGGTCTTAAATTAGCAGGAGGCAGGGTAGGGCCTGGAGACCAGAACGACATCGTGTTTCAACACCCTGCTCTTAATTGGTTGGTAGGCAGCTACCTCTTTAGGTTAAAGCTAACATTTATTAACTGATTACTACGTGTCAGGTTAAATTATTTACTTTCAATGTCTCATTGAACTATTTTAATTAAAAAAGAGAAAACCGCCAAGGCCGACATCTGTGGGTGCCTACCCAACATGCAACTTCACTTCTTGAACAACGAAACTTGCAGCTAACTTTGTTTGAAGGAATAATGTGCCCAGCTGAAAAGCTTCATTTCACAGCCTCCCTTGCAAATGGCCAAATTACACAGCTCTGGCCAATAAAATAGAAATGGAAGTCACTGAGTAAGGCTTCCAGGAAAGAAAGTCCTCTGACAAGGAGCCAGCTCAGTTGTCACGTGCCTCTGTCCTCTTGCCCTACTCTCCCAGCCTCCGACACGAGCTCGAGGCTCTCGGCGAAACAATTATCTTGCAGCTATGAGAACGAGAGTCATGTGCTAAGTGCAGTGGAAGAAAAAACTAGAAGCCTGGGTGCCACTCCAGTTTTCTCATTATGTGAAGGAGGGAAAAGTATTTTACTAAGCTACTATTATTTATTTTCCATTACAAGCAGCCACATGCCATCCTATGAGGCCGTTGGTTCAAAGCTGGCCTTATTGCAAATGTCACCATAGCTAAGTCTACCAATCAGGGGAAGAAAATACACTATCATCACTGATGACGGCACATGCTGTTTTTCATATTTACGGAGGGATCAGAGGAATCTGCATTTGGAAATCATTATTTTAGACATGAAAATATGTGGCTAGTGAACAATGAATGAGAAGAAAAAAGGAGATGGCAAAGTAGAAAATCATGCCCGTGGGTCATCCTCACCATAGTGTCAAAGTCAGAAGATCATACCTGACTAAAAACGGATCTTAGAGAAAAGATTTTCTAAACCCAGTCTGAGGTAAACAGTAAATATTTACTGGGACTTCTCAAGATGGATCCCAACAAAAGGCACACGGCACAGCCCTCGACAGACTGGGTTCCCACGTGGGCCTCACACTGTGTCATTGGCAACACCGTGGGTGGGAGGGCCTTACACAGCTGTACTACCCCACCAACGTAAATCCTTAAATCCGTCTAGACTTGAATGAGATCTGGGAGCAAGAAAAAAAGATGCAATGAGGTTCTAGTAGCACTGACACAGATCCAAAATATCTGTGTGCCAAGATTTCAAATAGTGCCTTATTTCAGTAGCTCATGGCAATATCAAAGACTAGGAAATGTGAAATGTAAGGACCAGGAAAAAGTTAGAGATAACAGCAACTGTTTTATGAAGCATTTAATACAAGCTACACACTTACTACCAACAACTACATGTACTCTACACATCAGCCTCGGTGACACGGGCACCACCTTTGCCCTTTAGAGAGAAGAAGGTGACGCTGACACCACTTATATCATCCAAGGTCACACAGGCTGTAGCAGGTAAAGTCAGAATCTGCATCCAGGTCAGGCTAGCCCCAAAGCCCACACTTTCACCGTTGCTTCAACACATCAACTACATACAGTACAACCAACACCTGGGCAGAAGTTCTAATACAGTGACAGGGGTCGGAAAGGAGCTCAAAACACTCCCTTCTGAAAAGACGAACGATCTATAATGAGAACAATACTAACATTTTTTTTACAAGTAAATATACTCAAAGAACTTAAAATCTTGCCAAAGCATGTTTAAGATAATAAAATTCTTTTTTTAAAGATCGTATTTATTTATTTATTTTTAGAGAACGGGAAAGGGAGGGAAAAAGGGAAGGAGAAACATCAATGTGTGGTTGCCTCTCACACACCCCCAACCAGGGACCCGGCCTGCAACCCAGGCTTGGGCCCAACTGTGAATCAAACCAGGGACCCTTTGGCCCACAGGCCAGCACTCAATCCACTGAGCCACACCAGCCAGCGTTAAGATAATAAAATTGTTTAAAAGGAAGTCCTTTTAATTCCCACCTGGACACTTTTATTATGTTCGAGGAAGGAAAATTTTCTCCATAGAATTTTGCCAGAAAAAGAGAGAACAAAACAGAATGTATGAAATATTAATCCCACAAATATCACAATGCTGAGTAGCACATGGAAAAAAATTACAATTCAAATAAATGTATGTGCTTTGATGAGAAAGGAGACACCATTATACCAGTTCCCAAAGCACAACCCAAATGGGCAAAAGATTTCAATAAACATTTCAGTAGAGATATGGAATGCTAATGAACAAGCACATAAAAAGATGCTCAACATCATTAGTCATTAGGGAAATGCAAAACAAAACCACAATAACATTCCACTTCACACCCACGAGGATGGCTACAATCAAAATGACAGGCAACAAATGCTGGCAAGAGAAACTGCAACCTTCATCCATCACTAATGTGACCGTAAAATGATACACTCACTTTAAAAAGTTAAACATAAATTTACCAATGATCCTGCGATTCCACTCAAGAAAAATGAAATATGTTCACATAAAGATCTGATATGAATGCTCACAGCCAAAAAGCAGAAACCAACATCCATCAAATGGTATCCAAAAATAAAGGAATAATGGACAGTACAGGCTACAACATGAATAAACCTCCAAAAAAAAATCCCAAATAAAAGAAGCCAAGCACAAAGGATCACATAGTACAAGATTACATTTATATGAAAAGTCCAGAAAACGCAAATCTATAGCAACAGAAAGTAGATTTGCAGTTGCCTGGTGCAGGGGGTGGGGACAGGGAGTGACTACAAATGGACATGAGGCATCTTTCTGGAATGATGGAAATGTTCTAAAATTGGATGGTGGTGATGATTGAACAACTGTAAATTTACTAAGAAACTACAGAACGCTACACTTAGAACAGGTGGATTTTATGGTATATAACTTATACCTCCACAAAATTGTTTTTAAAAATGAAAAATAAAAATACTACGCTAATTGAAAGAACCCAACACAAAAGACCATGTTATATGATCCCACTGATATGAAATATCCCAAAAGGGCAAATCTATAGACAGAAAGTAGATAGGTGGGGGGCTGGGGTGGGGACAGGGAGCGACTGTAACAGGCACAAAAGAGCTCAATGAGGTGATGAAAATGTTTTCAAGCTGGATTATGCCGATTGGTGTGCAGCACAGTACATTTACTAAAAAAAATCACTGAATTTTATACTTTAAAATGGGTGAATTTTGTGGTATTAAGTTATACCTCAGTAAAGTTATTTTTAAGATAAGGTGGTCAAACCCACGGACCACTCGGAGAATAAGGTGGAAACCAACCCTCTCCCGGAAGACTGAGAGTCCCCTCTCTCCACTCCCGGGCGCCCTGTGGTCCCAGGACGCCGCCTAAGTACCCATCTGCACACCCTGTGTGTGCCGCCTCAGTCGCAAAAGGCACTAAGAACGACCACAAGCATCCTCTTCACCCTAAAAAGAAACCAAACAGGAAAGCAAAAGGGCTCTTCTACAACGATCACAGGGACTCTTTACTTTTCAGACTTCACTCTGGAATGTCCCCCTTAATCCCCTTCTTCAGTACGAAACTCTGAGGGGCCCAGAAGCAATCGGTCAAGACAGAGGCCGGCTAGCTGTCTTTAGAACCAACCAGTCCGTGTCAGACAGCGTGCAGCAAGAACGCAGGCCCATGGAGTGACTTAGGAGAAAGACGTGATGTCTCTCAGATAAAACTTAGCTCAGATTTGTTCTGAAACAAGAGGCAAGTGAAAAAAAAAAGAAATATGACAAAGTTTCTCTAAAACACAGATACAGTACAATAAGCACTCACACCCCCAAGGTAGCTAACGAGTTTTCCATCAGTCTTTTTGCTATACAACTACTTTTAGAACAGGATGCTGACCCAGCAAAGCAGACAATCTCCTTCCTCCAATGTACAGGGTTCTGCTCGTGTCAATTGGATTGAGCTTCTGTTTAGCTAAACCCACCCCTTTTTTATTTGTAAAGTCACTGGATTATTCTTGCCCAACAAATACTCCCCTCATCATCCCCAGTCCCTACGCTCTCCCAATCACGGTGCCGGTCTGAGAGTTACCAGCCTATGTTTGTGCAAGTTTTGGTCTCTGCCAACGGATATTGCTGGCCCTCCTTCAAATCCACTCCTCACACAACAGCCAGACCCACTGGACGCCCCCACTTGAAGCCCTCCAGTAACAAGTAGAATTCCAAAACCCTTACCAGGGCTGACAAGGTCCCTAAGATCTGGCCTCTCCCTTACCTTCATTTCTATCCTTGCCAGCCTTCCTTCAGCTCCTAAAACACATCAAGCTTTTCCCCTCCTCAGGACCGACCTTCACCTTTTCTAGTCCCTCAGTAGGAAAAACCTTCCCCGGGCTCGTGAGCTTCCTTCTCATCCTTCGGTGTTCAACTTAAAATGCCTCAAAAGAAAGATTTTTCCTTGAAGTCACCCTAATGAGATCTTCAGGTTATTCCCTATCAGAGCATCTTTCTTCTTTCCTGGCACCTGCCAAAACCTTCCATTGTTTTTATTTATCTGCTCATTTGAAGTCTCCCTCCTTGACTAGAAAGTCAGTCTCAAACAGTCGGAAGTTTGTGTTCGTCCACGGTGCTCAGCTCGGTACCTGCTGCTCCCCGGCTCCACCCCAGCAATGTCTGGCATTTCGTGGGCACTCAAGGTTTCTCCAAAGGATGCGGGAATGAACTAAAGCACCCTATCCCATAATTCCCCCAATAGGTGGCTGAGCCACAACTCGAATATCCCTTCTTTGGTACAGTCCTGTAAAGGCCTGCCCCACGCCTGCACTTTTTTTCCCCTCTCTAAGACGCATCTGTCGCTCAAGTTCAAACATCTATCACTACACAAATCTCTCCGGAGCCCCTCAAACCCAACCCACCCCGCCCAGCAGGCGCGCCACTCAAAATCCCCTCCCCGCCTCACACGCGCTGCACAAACCCAGAGCCTCACCCACGCGCCCTACAAACCCCCGAGAACCACGAGTGCCCATTAATATCTGTGAGTCCTGCGCTCTGCGAGCTCCCGCGTGTCACCCTCTGCCCAGAGCGGTGCCTCCCCACTCAGTGGCGCCAGCTCTCACCGATCACCTCCTGCAGCTCGTAATCGTCCCTGTTGATGGACCAGGGCAGGGCGCTCGAGTCCTCGGACATGACGGCAGCACAGCTCTCGGTCCTCCCTCAAACTCGCTGACCTCTCTCCTCTCCTCGCCGCGCTTCTCCCCACCCCCAACCGCCGCCGCCGCCGCGACCCCACCAATCTCCTCGAGAACAGCCACGGGTCCGACCGCCGCCTGGGCGCGGAGTCACAGCGAGGCAGAGCGGCGGGGACTCGAAGCTTCGGCAGACCTCGCCTCCTGCTCCTCCGCGTCCGGCGCTCTCCGGCCCGGTCCAGGTCCCGGCCTCGGCCTCAGCTGCAGCAGCGACAGGAGCTTAGCCTGCGCCCGGCCCCTCTGTCCCGCCCTCCACCCTAGCCCCACGCACGGGCCAAACTTTCCCTTCACCTGCCGACACGCAGCGCGCTGACGTCACCGCGCCGATCACGCCCCTCCTCGGCCCCGCCCTTCCAGCCGCCATCTCAAGTGTGGCTAGATTAGTAGCGATCAGGCAAGAAGCCCGAGAATGTGGAAGCTGATAGTGCAGGGGAAGGAATACTTAGGAAGGATGTCAGCGAGGATACCGGAAAGACATAGAAGAAGAGTCTAAATAGCACACAGGCGGTAGCCACACTAAGCATGGCGACCAAGGGCGGCCGAGTGGAGGGACGGAGCTACTTCTGGCGGAGGGGGCACGTTGCCGTCTCCGTTGACGCATTCATTGGTTTGTTTGAGAAGGAATCAGAAAGGCAATGGGTGTGTGTGGACATCAATCATGTGTTAGTCCTGCCTCCAGGCTCTCTGCGTGCTCCCCTGCTCCAGGGCTCCGGTCCCTTAAGATCGCTAGCAGTCCCCTCTTGTTCCCTTCTCCACAGCGACGTCACGGCGTAACCGTCACACCCTCGAGACGTGCAAACGGTTCCGCAGGGCGTGGAGAAGCTGGAGGGAGTAGCTGGGTGGGGTAGCCCTTGGGTGTGGAAGGCAGCCAACTAGGATAAAAGGCCCTGGGCTACAGACCGAGTGGAACTGGAAACTTGCCCCATGACGACACTTTTTTCCAGGCGGAAGTTGTCCCTGCAGCGCTCATCGAGGTTCTCTCAACCACCTCACGGGGCTGGGAGTGAGTTCTGCCCATTCTCAACTTTGGATTTGGAGCTCAAATGACCGTCTTTCTCGGGGGGCCTCGGAAAGTTGGGGGTGGTCATGGTTTAACCCCCTGAAGCAGCTTGGGCCATTACACAAAGTGAGATTTGGCTCGTTTCAAAGGCTTTGACTTTTGGGTGACCTCACGGAACTTCAGTTTTCTCGGATTTACCTCTTAGGTTCATGGGCGAAATGAGTGAGGTGAAAATTGAATATGCTTGGGGAAAAGAAAATTGAACGTGCTTGGTCAAATGGAAACAAATGTATGAACGTGGACTGGGCTAGGTGCGAAACTGTTCTTGATCGAACATCTCCCAGAGCCTCTGCAGTCATAAGGAAGAGGCCTTCACCCAGGTCCTGGGAGCCCTGTGCTGATTGATCTCTGTTTCATGGAGGAGGTGACATTGTACCGGACCCTGCAAAGTTAACGTGACTGCAACCGGTGGAAAATGACAGAATATTATGGCAAAGGAGCCAGAGTTCCCAAGTGTGAAAGCATAGCACAAACCTTGCTGTAGAAACATGTGTCAGCCATTATTGACACCTTTTTTACTGCCATGTGTTGGGGAGTTTGGAGAAGACCACTGTGAGAAAAACAAAAATAGAGAGGGAGCCAGCCATGCAGAGTGTTTTAAACAGGGTATAAAAGGGTTTTAGACACCTGGAAGCTATCAATAACTCCTCTGGTTCTTGTTAGGCAGCTGTGTTTGGCTCCCTCAGTAATCTTTTGGGAAATGGGGGAAAGAGAAGCTAGGGTGATTCTGGAGCCCTGGCCCTAATAATAAAATACCACCGAATCTTACCAAGTTTTCTTAAAAGTATGACCTATTTGCCCGGGGACAGGGACCTTATTTTTCCAGACATTTTTCAAAGGAGCCCTTGTCTTAGTTTGGGTTCCTCCCCAAATCAGACTCTGAATCAGGATTTAGATGCAAATAGTTTATTTAGGAGGTGACTCCAAGCGGCCCTCTGAGGGAGGGAGACAGGAAGGCAAGGAATGTCATTAAAGGGCGTGTTAATGAGGGGTTCCTGTGTGGGCTCAGTCCGGCTGAGAAATGAGCGCATGTCAGAATTGTGCCACAGGCAGGAAAGCTGAGGTGTCTACCCACCGACTCCCTTCCCTAAAGTGTGTCGGTGCCCCTGCACTTCTATGGGGCTCAGCGCTGGGAAAAGCACACTCCCAAAGTCAGGCGAGGCACCTGGGCAAGAGGCACGGTCCTCCACGTGTACCAGAACTCTCTGAAAGCAAACTTCAGAGTAAGAGGCCCAAAGGACTTGAGCGGTGTGGGCAGCATCCACGACAACATGGAAACAAACAACTGAGAATCGCTGTCTGGACTGAAATCCCAGGAAAGAAAGTATATTCATGCTTCCTTTTCTTTGTTGCCTTCAAGCAACTTAACTGCCTTTTGCTTTGCTTTTAGCCCCTGCAGGGTAAGAGGGAAAGGCCTGATTTCCAGACTAGTGACTCCTTGAAGTGGTAATTACAGCTGTAATAATTCGAGTTTTATAGGCTCCACTAATGAAAGTGTTTGAAGTCTAGAAATGAATGTGTGCCCTATGAGAAACCTGAACATAAAGAGAGGCACGATTTTATGTCTCTGTCGTAAGCTGATTGTCTCAGCAGTTCCGCGTCAATGCCAGAACCAACTACAGACTGCGAGAATCTGTTCCCCCTCCCCATCTGTCCCAGTTCACATGTCACCTGTAGCATAATGTCATCTCTTGTTATGAGAAGGACAACACCCACGCCTCACGTAGGCGTGCTTCCTCCTCGTGTCCGGAACAGTGTGGAGGACGAGAGTAGAGGAGACGTGAACGAGGTAGGAGCCTGGTGAAAAGTTGGAATCTTGGCGAGCCTAGGAAATGAATGTCCAAGGTGACAGATGCTCAGAGCCCATAAGAAATAGGTGGGCGCACAGGTTATTGTAGAGGAGAAGAAAATCAGTCTGTGCAGAAAGCAGAGTCTCGGCATCATGCTGTTTTGAGCCAGAGTAACTCCAGGTTCATCCAGGCTGGCACCATGCCGATTTGATGAGCTCAAGCTAAGTGAGTAAACAATTAAGGTAGACAAGCCAGTTGTAGATGAATTAGATTTCTATATTGCCTTAGTTTTAGCCACCATAACAAATTACCACAGACTGGGTGGCTGAACCACAAGTAATTTTTCTTCTCACAGTCCTGGAGTCTGGGAAGTCCAAGATCTACCTGCTGGCAGATCTGGTGTCAGGTGAGGGCTGGCTTCCTGGCTTGCAGACAGCCGTTTTCTCATTGCATCCCCGTGCGGCAGAGGGCTGGGGTAAGCTCTTGTGTTTCTGCATGCAAGGACACTAATCCCATTTATGAGGGCTCTACCCTCGTGACCTAATTACCTCCCAAAGGCCCCATCTACTAATATCGCATTGAGGAGGTGAGGATTTCAACACATGAATCTGAGGGAGACACAAACCTTAGTCCATAACATGTGCATGTAAATTTGTAGAGTAAGGTCTGGGAGATGCACGGAGGTGTAGTACACATTTGCTTTATGTGGATCATTTGAACTATAAGGAGAAAATATTCCGATACTGTATAACCCTAACAATGCAAAAATTTTTTAAAGCAGTTCATTAAGATTGATCCCACAGAAATACTTTGGGGGCCCATAAACATAAACGCCAGCTGCATTAACAATCAAGGAAATGCAAATTAAAACTAAAACGCAGTACCATTTTACTCTCACCAGATGGGCAAAATTTAAAAGCCAGAGAATACTAAGTGTTGGCCGAGTCGGGGAGCAACAGGAATCCTGGTCCTTGCTAGCTGGAATGTCAGTTGATGCCACCTCTTTGCGGGGCAGGTCGGTGTTACCTAGAAAAGCAGGACCTGTGCTTCCCCGTGGCCTAGCAATTCCACTCCTACGTGTATACCCTAAACTCCTGCTTACACATTCCAAGGAATACATACAACGATACCTACGTCAGCATGTTTCGTGACAGCTAAATAAAGAACATCGCCCACATAGATTGAGAACATATTCATATAATGGGTACTAAACAGCAGTGGAAATGCAGCTATGTAAAACAATTAGCTGAACCTCAAAATGATGCTAACAAAGACAAAGTTACAGAGTACATACAGTGTGATTGCACTCAACATAAAGGTCCAAAGTAGTCATAACTGAATAAACTTTCCTGTTTGAAATACTACTGAAAAAGAGCAAGGAAACAAACAAACTTAGTTTGGTGGTTGGCTTCGGGAAAGGGAGAGGATTGCAACCAGGGAAGGACACGTGAAGACGTACACGCTTCAGGTAACGGTCTGGTTTCTAACCTGATGGTGGGCGCACCAGTGCTCCACGGTTCACATCTGTTTCTGTGCTCTGCTAAAGTGTATCGTACAACTTCAAGTTTGCTTTCTCACGCCTCTGGCAGTAAATGAGGTTTTTACTTCCCTTCTTTCAAACGGAGGGAACTTCCCTCTCTTCAGCCAGCGTTCACTGGGCCTCCCTCCGCCCCACGGTTCAGGCCCTTCCTCCTCCCAGGAACACGGCTTCCCTTCCCCTCCCCCCTACTCTGAATGCTTTTTCTGAGATTGTTCCAGCCCCCAGGGAAGTCGTGTACACTTACCATTTAACCCAGGCCATTCCTGGGCACGTGGCCCATGCTGCCGTGTCCTGACCGTCTTCTCTGCTTGTGTATATTCTGCATTTCAAATTAGGTTGTGGGTCACCCACGAGGCGTAGGGATATCCTATCGCTAGAAAGGAAGTAAAGGATTTTTGTGGAGTTTGGGGTTTGGTTGTTCTGGGTTTTTGTTTGTTTGTTTTTTTGCCCACCTTGAGCCCTGCCAGTATGATGATAGTCTAGAAATTTATGAAGAGCTGTACTTCTCTCCTTTTAGGGAAAATTTTCAAAACTATGTATACCATTTAATTCTCAGCCTTAGTCAGAAGCATCAGAGTCTCTGAGGCATGGGTGCAGTTTATAAAAACACTAAAAAAACACAGCTATCTCACTAGTAAGCTCAGGAACTGAATACTCATATTTATCTTCCAATAAGTTAGTATCCCTCACTCTCTCAACTGAGCAACTAAATCAATTCAGACAGGTGGAATTTAATGCCCAGTTTCATAATAAAAATTCAGAGAAAAACCCAATAAAATCTTCATAGGAGATTTAACTGCCTACAGTGGACCAGGCAATGTGTTAAAATAAATACCTCGTGTAGTCAGTCAAATAGCCTCGTGGTATTTTTGTGCCAGTTTTACAGATGAGGAAACAAACTCAGAAAGGTTAAGACACTTGCCTGTAGAAATTCCTAGAAGTGCTTAGCCCAGTACCTATCTTGTGGTAAGTGCTTACTAAGCGATGACTGTCATAAGTTGGTGGGCGCAGAGCATTGCTAAAGCATTATGGGAACGGAGGTTGAGCAACAGTGCCTGCTCTGTGTCTGACTCAGCTCTGCTCGCTCAGGAGAAGCAGGTTCCACCCGCCACCTGCATGCTGTGGTCCCCATGTGCTGCTGAATCACTGCTGCCCGTAGTGCTGCCTGACTTCTTATCACAAAATCTGATGGAGGAAATGAAGGCTTTCTCGTTGATTCTCAGAGGATTGGAAGCCTCGCTTGCCTTTAGCACCCAAAGTGAATAGGCAAATTCTGGTTTCAGGTCTACCAAAATTAGAGAGGCCCTCGCCTGCCTGGGCATTGAGTCAGAAATTTCAGGACACCAAGAAATGGGGCCAATCAAATGCCCAATCAAATGCCGTATCACATGCAGCGCGTAGGCATTTGTGAACTACCCTCCATGTGCACAGCTGTGAGCTGTCCGTCTAAGGAAGAGACCGTCTTGCCCTGGCTGGATGGTTCAGTTGGTTGGAGGATCATCCTGTACACCAAAAAGGTTGCAGGTTCGAGCCCTGGTCAGGGTGTGTATGGGAGGCAACCGATTGATGTTTCTCTCTCACATCGATGTTTTTCTCTTTCTCACTCCCTTCCTCTCTCTCTAAAAATTAATAGAAAGCATCCCTCTGGTGAAGATTAAAAAATAAAAATAGAGAGGAGACTCTCGCCCTGGCTGGTGTGGCTCAGTGGATTGAGTGCCGGCCTGTGAACCAAAGGGTCACTGGTTTGATTCCCAGTCAGGGCGCATGCCTGGGTTGTGGGCCAGGTCCCCAGTAGGGGGTGTGCAAGAGGCAGCCACACATTGATGTTTCTCTCCCTCTCTTTTTCCCTCCCTTCCCCTCTCTCTAAAAATAAATAAATAAAATCTTTGTTATTTTTTTTAAAGAAAGGAGACTATCTTCCATCATCCAAAGGGACCTGGTCTCCAGCATTGGTGTTACTTCCCTGGTGAATAGCAGTAAACTATAACAGAGGGAGGGCTGTCCATGACCTCAGGGCAGAGTCTATCCTGTGGCCACCCACCCAGCAGACAGAGAAGGTGTTATCCTACTATTATCAGATTCTTCTGGCTCAGTCTTCTGGAAATAACTTTGTCTCAGGTAGGTGCTACCCCAAAGCACCCCCGAGCACCCCACGCCATCCTCACACAGAGCATCTGGTCGGACAGGAGGACAGTAAAGTCCACATTGACCCCTTACATAGGATTACATAGAAGTGTCTTACAGAATACTCTGCCCAAAAATTTCACCCACCCAGATCCTAAAGAAAAGTAATTTGAAAGAAGCGGCATCTTTGCAGTAACTACTACAGAGTAGTGCTATAATGGGTCTTCTTTGGCACCGCTAAGCCGTGGGACACAGCCTGAAAGCGGGAAAACGATGAGGAACTAACTGCGTGCTGTGCAAGCACTGAGTCAGTCTTCAGAAAGTAAAGCAGTACCCACTATCCTGCAGCTGAAAAAGAAGCCTTTGTTCTCCCAGCGTCTAGTTGGGTAATTTCACCTGTAAAAGTGTGTGCATACGGAATGTGCAGTGTGTGACTGTTGCACCTGGCAGGGAGACTTCTGGGAGGAAACAAATTTGGAGTGGCAAGCATCCCTCCTCTACATCCTCCCCAAGTCATCCAAATCTTGACTGGGGGAAGCTATAGAATAGCCAAGAAAATACGGAAACTATGAAGAACTAAAGAACATCAGAAGCTTATGGACCGCCTTCCCAGGTATCGCTTGGGGGAAGCTGAAAGTTGCTTGGAGAAGAGTTGCACTTGGCATTGCATTGTGTCCGACATACTGGAGGAACAATAATGCAGAAATGACGGAGAGCAGGGTCTAGGCCCGTGAACACCAGGGCACCGTGTCCAGTCCCTCACAGGAGCACGGAAGCTTCCGTGTGCCCCTCACGAGGAGGTACTGTGAAGGCTCAGAGAGCCGGACTGAAAAGGCTGCAGAGGGCAGGACTTTGTGGAAAATGGTCGGGACCATAGGCTCTGGCTCCAGGTGCTGGTGTTACACTCCAAAGGCCAAACCAGGGCCCTGCATCTCAGCAGGGGATTACAGGACCTCAGGAATGAGGCCGGGCATTTCATGGCAGAAGCAGAGGACAGTGCAAGGACCTGCTCGCAGGGGTCCTGTCCTTCTACCACAAGGTCACACGTGAGCATCTCCTGTCCTGGGTGCCTGACTACCAGACACCACATGGCAAGATCAGAGGGGGAGGGGAAGAGACCTGAGACATAGCGTTTACTTGGGAGAGACCAAGTTATACCCAAAGATGCTGTATATATTGTATACAGTGATCCCTCACCTATCTCGGGAGTTATGTTCCAGAGACCCCGGCGATAATGAAAATCCATGAAGTAGTGGCATTATATTTATTTTATTATTTATATATATTTTCAGGCTTTATAAACCCTTCCCGCACTCCCATATGTTTGAATTAACATTTTTATATTTTTTTATTATTTTAAATTTTTTAGGCAAAAATAATTAAAATCATAAATATTGTATAAATACCTATATACCGCAAAATCCCGCAATATAGCCAAAACTCCGCTATACAGAATTAGATATATATATATTTTTAAAAACCTGTGATACAGTGAAGCCACGATAAGCAAACCTAGATACAGCGAGGGATGACTGTACTGGCGGGCCAAAATCTCCCCTTCCCACTCCCCAGGGCGGGGGCTCATGGGAAAGATGAGATTACAGAAATCAAGCTACATCGTCTTTGCACCTCTGAGTTACAGGGTAAGTGTGCATCCCCGCTCTAACTTTTCTTGTGCTTTAGACTGTAGGGCAGGCATATAATGTGTGCAGATACAGCCAGCCCTTCAGTGAAGGCAGGTACACCCTACCAGCCAGCAGTGGAGTAGAAACAGGGCCCTTCGTGTCAGCGCTAGTAGTGGTCCAAGGCAGACAGTGGGCCCAGTGTTCAACAGCAAGGTGGTAGGGCCCACGGCACAGCGAAGAGGAGACCTTGCTGGACACGGCGGGACTGTGGTCGAATGAGCTCTTTAGGGGACTTGCAACAAACTCATTTCATTAGGACCCCTTTGTTGCTAGTGACAGAAAACCCATTAGGAGGATACTAGCTTTCCTTCTATAACAATTGCCAAAATAGAAACGTGTTTCTCTCTGACACAAAAGTGTGAAGACAAGAAGGCCTGGGTGGATACTTCGACCCCATAGTGCCAAGGTCCCAGGCCCTTCCCACCCTGTTCACCATTCCCATAATGCAGCTTCTAGTTCCCAGTCACCTAGTCTACCAACCCTAGCCACACAGGACTTTGTGGTCTTTAGCAGGAAAATTATTCCTAAAGAAAGATAGGGAGCCCTGGCTGGTGTGGCTCAGTGGATTGAGTGCGGCCTATGAACTGGAAGGTTGCTGGTTCAATTCCCAGCCAGGGCACATGTCTGATGTGTGGGACAGGTCCCCAGCCGGGGGTGTACATCTTTCTCTCCCTCTCTTTCTCCCTCCCTTCTTCTCTCTCAGAAAGTAAATAAATAAAGTCCTTTTTAAAAAGGGAGATAGGGAAGCTAGGTTCTGGGGACAGTCTTTCCCACAAGTCTGGTGTCAGTCAGGAGGCAGTTCCCACTTTCGAGTTAATGGAAATATGGTTCTGTTCCTTTAGCGCTAGGACTTCTAAACCCACTGAGCCCAGGGTGGCAGAGATGGGAAGAATCAAAAATTATTTGTAGCTCTGACCCGTGTGGCTCAGCTGGTTGGGCATCGTCCCTCAAAGTGAAAGGTCGCCAGTTAGATTCCTGACCAGGGCACATGCCTGGGTTGCGGGTTCAGCCCCAGTCCAGGAGCACACGATCGCTGTCACTTTCACACGTCCATGTTTCTCTCCTTCTCTTTCTCCATCCCCTCCCCTCTCTCTAAAAATAAATTTAAAAAAATTCTTTGTAGTTCACTTGGTGAATCAGGAGGCTCGACCCCTCCTTTATCTCTTATCTCCTCAAGCTGTGCGTTCTGGTTACGGGGGAGATGGCACCCTATGCTTGTTGCTGATTTAAGGCTTGTAAACTGAGACTTTAAACAGGCCAATCCTCTGTTCTACCAAACTAGCTCTCTCTGGATGGCAGGGAATGTGGTAAGGCCAGGAATTTTAAGACCGTGAGGCCACTGTCACACTGTATTTGCTGTAAGAGACGGTGCTTAGCTGGAAGTGGGGTCATATGGGAGATCACAGCAACGGACAAGCCAGTTTGCAGATCTGGAAACTGGTGGCTGGCAGACACTGCAGGCTGGTGGTGGGCACGGGGGAATCCATCCCCACGATGCGTATCAGCTCCTGTAAAGGCAGGAAACTTTCCCCAACATGTGCAAAGGCATCTGGCTGGTCCCCCTCGACGTGGTGCCATTTCAAGGCTCAACACAGCTTCCGAACAACTACACCACAGAACAGCCCCGAGTCCATGACCTCGGCTTTCATCCTCAGAGATAGAAAAAAAGTAACCTGAACTCTAAGTAAACACAAGAAAAGAAGGAATAGCAACCAGAGTGGAAATCAATGAAATACTAAACAAAAATCAATGGAGAAGCTCAGTGAAACCCAAAACTGATTCTTTGAGAGAAATCTACACAGTTGTTAAACCTCTAGTCAGAATGATCGAGAATAAATTACCAATTTCAGCAGTGAGAGCGGTAACATCACTACAGTTTTTACAGATATTGAAAGGATAATAGGGGACTATTATGAACAACTTAATGCCAATAAATTTAACAACTTAGATGAAAGAGACAAGTTTCTTGAAATACACAAATCACCAAAGCTTATTTAAGCAGAAATAGACAACCTGCATTGATCTCTGGCTTTGAAGAATTTTGATTTTGTAGCTAAAACCCCTCCCACAAAGAAAATGGTGGCAGTGGCCAGATCGGCTTGGGGAGGGCAACTCTATGTTGTTGAGGCCACACAGCCTCCTGTCCTGTCATCACGGCCGCTTTGTAAATGGATATACTGACCAAGCAGCGGGGGACCTGAGGGAGAGACCATCTGATGTCCACAGGTTGGGTCGTCTTGTCTCCTGACTGTCGAGTCTCATCTACAATAGATGCCCTTGGATGAGCTTTAGGTGGGACATGAATATCTTTACGCTCTGTGTATTGCAAGAAGCCCATCTTCTCCCTGGACCTCCTTGTCACCAATTTTCTAACCCTTTCAGTTCCAAATTCCTGACCAGCAGGCCATCCTATTAGCCACTGCCCACTAGTCAAGTCAGGCCTGCACCTCTGATAGCTCAGCAGGGTACTGCCCACTGGGGACTCTTCCTTCACTGCTGATTCTCGGAGCGCCTCCAGAGTGGGCTGTGGGGCAACGGTTAACCACTTACGGCTGGTTCATGTGTACTCTCATCTGTAAAAGAAGTCTGTGCTTTCTTCTTCTCCTCCGACTCATCTAATGTGGTCTCCTTGAGAGCGTAGGTAGAGTGTCAGGCAGTGGCCTTGGATGCAAGAGGAGTCGGGTAGTTCATTAGCACACAACCCAAACTGGTTAGACAAAAGGAGACTTACTGGCTCACATGTCTGAAAAGTCACGCTGTAAGGCTTGCAGCAGGGGCTCAGCCGAGGTCAGTAGTATCTGGATTTTCCTCCATTCACAGGTTTCACATAGAGGCAAGCTCTCCCATAACGCTCCATGGTGGGTCCTGAACTTGAACAGCTTTTTTCATTCAAGCACAAGGGAATCTATCAATGGGTCTCCTTAGCGCTGGTTGGGTCACATGACATGCCTGAGCCAATCATAGTGCTTCTTGTTTAGATCCTTGTCTGGAGCAGGGGCTGTGGGACGTTACGGCAGGGAACCTGGATGAGGTGGAGAAATGTTGATGTTGAAGAAGCAAAACCCCACACAGGCATACCTCATCCTATTGCATTTCTCTTCATTGTGCTTTGCAGAGGTTGAGTTTTTTACAAACTGAAGGCAAGACCCTCCACCAGCAAAAAGACTATGACTTGCTTTATTGCAACACTCAACTTTATTGCGGTTGTCCAGAACGGAACCCACAATAGCTCCAAGTTACACCTGTATGCTATATCTCTCTTCCCAAATGTGCAGGGCAGAGCTTTTCAACCTTTCTGCACCTATGAATCACCTGGGAATCCTATTAAAATGCAGAATCTGATGAATTAGGTCTGCAGTGGGGCCCAGGAGTCCTTGTGTCTAATAGGCGATGCCGGCGCTGCTGGCCCAGGCGCTGCGTTTTGAGTAGCAAGGTTCTGAGATTTGCAGGCCCGTGTGGAGCCACTGGCCACGTGTGGCTCTTGAGTATTTGAAATGTGACTGGTCTAAATTGAGATGTGCTGTAAATACAAAACACACTCTGGATTTCGAAGACAATATAAAAAATAAAATCTCATCGATCGTTTTTATATAGAGTACATACTGAAATTATATTTTAGATACATTAGGTTAAATAAAATACAGGGTCCAGCAGAAGTAACACCTACTTGAGTGTGGTTGGTAGGGTAATAATAATGGTGCAATAATTTACGTTTTGATTTGAACATTTCACCTAAAATGTCATACAGAGTGCTTGAGCGTGATATTGTTATGTTACAGAATGACATGTTTGTGATTTTGTCATAACAGATTTTATAATCAAAAAGGGGTGTTATTTGTGCCAAACTCTGTATATGAAAAATTAATTTCACCTGTTCTTACTTTTTCAACACAGCTACTAAAAATCATTGAGAAACATATTTCTGTTGCACAGCACAGCTCTGGAAGGAGGTAACTCAAAGTGAATGAAGCTGATATTCTTAAAATACATTTTTACTCAATCGGAAGAGCCTAATGTAATGAAGATCGCGTAATACTTATTTCATGGGTTCTTGGACTTGGCCAAGAACCTTTGCCTTCAGTACCTCATGATCTCAGGGTTAGGTAATTTCAGGTTAAACTGATGCATGAGCACTTAGGAGGGGGGCCCTGCGTTAGGCCTGGTGAGGCTGGACCTGAGGCAACTGGAGATTTCAGCATCTCAGAGTCCCTCCTCCCAGGCAGCAGCCACTTCATTTCTCATTCTTATTGATGCAGTTGCCTGAAGCAGAAATTACCACGGTGCTTATCAACTTCCCAAATCTGTCCACACATAATCACTAAACTAATCTGCAGAGTCTGGTTTTACCGGTCCTTTCGTGTCCAGACACATGGACCTGCTTGCAATCTGCATTCCAGGGGCTCCCTGCTGCCCCGGGAGGGTCTTGTCTTACCAGTCTACCTGCCCTCGGGTGTGCCTGTCACTTTCCCCGTCTGTCTAAGTTATTCCCTTACTTAGTTCTTTGAGTCTCATTCTTTGCCTGCTAGTCTCCGCTGCATCAATTCTGCCACATTTCAAAGCTGACCCCAAGGTTATCTGCCTTCAGAGGCCTATTCAGGGCCTCTGGCCACAGGGGCCTGTCTGCAGGGCTTGTAGGGCACGCTGCCTTTGGTGCAAGCCAGCACGTCTGCTGTGGGGGGCTGCCCTGTCTAATTCCTGAGTTGTGGGAGTTTTCCTGCGCTTGTTCCTTTATTTTCCAACCAGGCTTTGAGTTCCTTGAGGACAGGGCCCTGCTTAGTGAACGTTTACATTCTGCTTTTGACCTGGACCAGTGGAGCACTGGCCCTCCGAAAACATAATTTGATTTATTTTCCTAACAGAAAATAAAATGCTGGTTGAAAACAGACTTTTGTATTTGCATAAGTATGCTATCAGGGATCACTTTTAAAATAAAAATTATTCTTTTTTTAATTTTTTTTTATTTTTAGAGAGAGGGGAAGGGAGGGAGGAAGAGAGGGAGAGAAACATCAATGTGTGGTTGCGTCTCATGCGTTCCCTACTGGGGACCTGGCCTGCAACCCAGGCATGTGCCCTGACTGGGAATCGAACCAGCGACCCTTTGCTTCACAGGCCCACGCTCAATTCACTGAGCTACACCAGCCAGGACAATAAGAATTATTCTTAAAAAAAAAAAAAAGAAGGTGATAGATAAATTCTGCCCAGAATGGGGAAAATAGGGAAAACTTGTACATGGTTAGAGAGATTGTAAATTGGTGCGGCCAATTGGTGCAGCTCCTCAAGAAATTAAACAATGGGACTACCATATGGCCCAGCGAGTTTTCTTCTGGGTATGTATCCGAAGGAAACGAAAACACTGTGTCAGAGATATCGCTGCACCTCCACATTCATAGCAACATTATTTACAACAGCCAAAACATGGAAACAACCTAAGTTTTCGACAGCAGGTGTGTAGATAAAGAAGTTGTGATATATAGAGTCATCCCTCCGTATTCGCAGGGGATCATTTCCAGGACGCGCACACACGCACAGGCCCCAGATACCCAAATCCACAGATGCTCTAGTCCCGCGTGTGAAAGAGCACAGCATCTGCACATAACCTACGCACATCCTTTCATACACTTTAAATCACCTCCAGATCATCGTGACCGTCAATGCAATGTACACGCCATGTACATTGTTGTTTATACTGTATCGTTTGGGAACAATGCCGAGAAAAAACACCTGTACGCGTTCAGTACTGACACAACTATTGTAGGCCTATCTATATAGCACATGTCAGCAACAACATAACTTTTTAAAAATATATACTTTTGATCTGTGGTTGGTTGACTCCGAAGATGAGGAACTCACACAGACGGAGGGCCAGCTGTATCTATGATGGAATATTACCCAGCTGTTAAAAAATGCAATCCTGCCCATTGGGACAACACGTATAGAACTGGAAGGCATTATGCTAGGAGAGCTAAGTCAGACAATGATGAGTACCATGTGATCTCACCCATCCGTGGAATCTGAACAAACAAAAACCAGACTCGTACAGAGAGAGAGATGTGGGTGGGAAGCAGAGGGGTTGAATGAAGGCAGTGAGTGGGTACAAACTTCCAGTATGAGATGAGCAAGTACCGGGGCTGTGATGGCAACGTGAGGACTAGAGCTAACCCTGCTGGAGGGAGCATCCGAAAGCTGTTACGAGAGTAGAACCTAAGAGTCCTCATTAGCTAGAAAAATTTATTTTCTTCTCTCTCTTTTTTTTCTATCTGTGTGAGATAGTGGATGTTAACCAGTGATAATCATTTCACAATATATGTGAGTAAAATCATTATACTCTACACCTTGAACTTACACAGTACTGTATGTCAATTGTGTCTCAGTAAAACTGGGGCGAGGGATAAGTGGGAAAATTAAGCTTTATCCATTGCATAAGCACCCATGGGCTTTTGTTATAACTTCATTTTTATGTTGAATTCTTTAAAAACAAATATTCTTGAGATAATTATTCAAGGAAATTGCGAGAATAGGGCGGAGAAGTTCCTGGCCCTTTCACACAATTCCCCCAATGCACACATCCTCTGTAACTGTAGTACAATATCAAAACAGGGAACTTGACGTCGGTACAATGCGTCTGTACAGTTTTCGCCACTGAATCACCTGCATAGATCTAACCACCCCTCCAGTCAAGGTGCAGACCTCTTTTCGGCACGCCCACTCCCCCCACCCCCCAACCATCCCTAACTCCTGAAAATCGCTAGTCTGTTCTCCATCTCTATAATTTTGGTAATTTCAAATACAATTTCACTTTGATTCCGTTATAATATTTTCAGAGCATCGCTATGTACAGATATGTAGTAGGTACTCTGGGTATAACCCTGTTTGTACCTGACTTACCTAGTGCTACTCGTCTTGGTATTACCAAGTTTTAGTAAGGGATAGAAACTTTTCTTCCCGTGAAGTCTCTTTACTCTCCCCTGTTTATAACTGTCTTAAATACTTTCTCTCCGTAAACTGAGAACATCAGACAATGCATGAGGGGGCAGGACAGGGGACACGGAACTGGACCTTGTGGGCTTTGATCTTTTGAGGAAAGAGGAAATCGCGGGGACTGCGGAGTCCCTCCCCCAGACGGCAGCCTCTCCATTTCTCCTTTTCCTCCGTGCAGCTGCTGGGAGCAGACATTACCACAGTGCTTACCAGCT